>OOFJ01112829.1:0-10713 GCA_900323375.1 Benthosema glaciale
TGCCAGATTGTGAACCCTGGCATGTTGAGTACACCAACGTTTTATGTTAGAAATGTTTAGTAGGGGTCCCCAGCATGTAGAAACTGCCGGATGCTACTTTCATATGTTGAGCAATTTTTTTTATTGGCACAATTAGCTTTAATGACTAAAATCACATATTTGGACACTATTTCAGCCGATAGTGCAAGACCTAGGCATATTTTCGCGCTAATCAGTCTTAAAAGCACCAAATTTGGCCCAGATGTAGCCCAGGGCATGCTCTAATGATTTAGCTAGGGTGCCTGGGCCAGGAACATTTGGGTCTGCCATAGCGGCCAAATCCAATATGGCCGCCACCTAAAACGGTTTTGTCTGTAACATTTGAACACGATGAGCTACAAATGCAAACTTGGTTTCTATTTCATGTTT
This sequence comes from Benthosema glaciale, assembly GCA_900323375.1. NCBI lineage: Eukaryota > Metazoa > Chordata > Actinopteri > Myctophiformes > Myctophidae > Benthosema > Benthosema glaciale. The sequence continues at coordinate 409 of OOFJ01112829.1, forward strand.
TCTGGACATTACAAATACATTGGAATGCTTATCATTACGATTGGGTGTGCCTGGAACCCTAATTTGCATATTTCCAAGATGGCGGCTATGTGTCTGCTTGCCAGCCCATAGAGTCCCATTGTGAACGTGGACATGTTGAGTACACCAACGTTTTATGTTAGAAATGTTCAGTACGGGTCCCCAACATGTAGAAATCGCTGGATGTTAACTTGCATAATGTTAAGCAATTTGCATAATTTGAATATCATTTGCATATTTCACATTATGACCTATATGGACAATATTTCAGCAATTGCTTGGCCGATTTGGACAGCATTGGAGTTTTTTTTGTGGGTTATTGAGGATGCCGAATCCTTTTCTGACATTTTCTAAGTAAAAAATTGCCATTTAAAACCAGAAATGGCCATATATCAACTTTCACTGGGTAAACTTTGTTAATTTTTGTTATTTATATGCTTATACATTTGATCTGTATGTATACTTAAAGTAATTATGTATATTTGATCTGCGTTTCAAAAACAATCCACACTAATTATTACTACATTCACCTCCACAATAGCATACAAAAATAGTCACTTCATCATTTGGAAATAAAAGCCCGGTTTTGTGAGAGAAATAAGCAACCTGTTATATGAAAACAAGCCAAAAAAGAGAGTGTAGGCCACATGAGCGCTTTAATTCTACAGTATATTTATCTACTATATATTTTGGGGCTTGCTGTACAATTTACAAGAGACTTTACAGATAAACAATCCCAATGTTGCTTATAATAAACAGACATGGCAACACTGATTCCTGCTCCTTGTGCTTGTGCATCTTTCATCTCCGTTCCTTGGGCAGACTGTCAAGATTGTAAGACTGTCAATACATATATGTAAGTTATTATCTTTCCATTTCTGTTTTTATTCATTATTATTCTACAGATAAGATACATTGTTAGCATAAGTTGTTTGCTAGCAAAGTAAACATTTTGTTTACTAGCAATGTAAAGAATTGTTTGCTAGCAAAGTAAACATTTTGTTCAGTAGCAAAGTAAATAATTGTTTGCTAGCAAAGTAAACATTTTTGTTCAGTAGCAAAGTAAGTCATTGTTTCCTAGCAAAGTTAATGTGTGGTTTGCTAATTTATATGTTGTTTCTTTGGCTATTAAAATGTTATGTGTGATAATAGCAGATCTACAAGCTCATAGAGCGCCACTATTAAGTGAATAACTTATTAGCTGAAATATGCTGTGTCATTGTTGTTTGCTAGCTAAGTTAATATGTTCACAGATAACTGTTAGTTCAGTTAATCAGTGTTTTAATGTACATGATGTAACTATTCCTATTAGCTCAATTTATTTTTTAATTATAATTTGAGGATCTTAATGCCATTTCATTTGAATTCCAGGTGTTCATAATCTAGGTGCACACATCATCATTCATCATCTGATGTAGGCCTATGCTCGGCTGCACTGTAAATTACAGAGATTAGAAAAATGTAATGTTGTTGGAACTCACACATTTATTTCAATTATTGTTTTAGCATATTAATCCCATTTTGTTTGAATTTTAGGTGTTTATAACCAGAGGAATACATTATCATTCATCTTCTGATGTATGCTTTCCATGGCTGCACTGTAAGTTACAGAGATTAGTACAATTTAATGTTGTTGGTTGAACTCAGACATTTATTTCAATTATTGTTTTAGCATATTAATAACATTTGATTTGAATTTTAGGTGTTTATAACCAGAGGAATACATCATCATTCATCATCTGATGTATGCTCTCCAGCTGCACTGTAAGCTACAGAGATGCTGTACATCATCTACTACTACAGAGAATATTTATATCTACATTTATTTAAATTAAATAAATATATGGATTAATTGAAATTCAAATTGTACAATGTTGTTGTTTTCCCTTAGGTTGGTATGTCTGGGAAGAAATGTCTGTTTGCGCCGTGCAGCGGCAAGGATGATGACTTCAAAAAATGTGGACCCACAGGCATAACTACTCTGCTTAGTAAAAGTGAAGAGCTCAGAGACACAGCTATACATGGGACTTTGACAAGCATCAATGCTACCCATGGGGAATCAGCCTCTGTATTATGCCACAAATCATGTTATAGCTCATATACGTCCATGTCTAGACATGCGACCAAACGCAGGTCAGACTCTGCTAACTCCAGTCAGCCAAGAAAGCGAAGTGTTCGCTTTCAAGTCTCTTCCTTTGAGTATTCAAAACAGTGTCTGTTCTGTGGTCTCATTTGTGAACCTAAAGACCCCAAAAATCCTGAAAGGTGGAAGCCAGTTAAGCAATGCCAGACTCTAGAGAGAACAGGTATTCCATCCTTCAAAAATGTCATCTTATCCAAATGTGATGAGCGCCAAGATGACTGGGCTGATGAAGTGCAGCTACGGGTGAATGGCGTCATAGACCTGCCCTCAGCTCATGCCCAATATCACACCAAGTGCTGGAATGAGTTTAGGAAGGTACCTGACTCGATTGACTCAAGTGCAAGTTTTAAACAAGTTGATAGCTGCCTAGCTGCAGTCATTGAACACATGTCTGCAAATAAGTCGCTGACATGGACTGTGTCAGAGTTACACAATATTTATGTGGCTCATTCTGGAGACCTCAGCAGGAGGCAGATGCTACGCGACTTGAGTGAATACTATGGTGACACAGTAGTTGTGCTAAGCATTGCAGAATTTGAGATTGTTGTTGGGTTTAGAAAACACATTGGTATGTCACTCAAACTAGTGAAAAAAATGGAAACATCCAATGATGATGATATCAAAAACCTTGTTAGCAGAGTGCAGGCAGAGGTCAAGAATATTCCAAAGCCCCATGAATATGATCTTGGCAGCTTCCGACATGACAAGGTTGTTCACGATACCAGTCCAACCTTACTCAAGCTTGTCTCCAGTCTTGTTTCCAAAGAAGGAAAAGTGACAAAAGCATCACTTACGCTCGCCCAATGCATCCAGATGCACATCAGTAAGAGCTGGAATCAGACAACTCTGGGGCTTGCTGTAAAACTCCACCATAAGCATGGCAGCTCAGAGTTGATTCAGAACCTACATGAGCATGGCATTGTTACTACATATGATGAAGTCCTACGGTTCCGGAAGTCTGCTGCCAACTATGCTTCAGAGGTCCCAGATAAATACCTGCTTGCAGTTGGCCTGGAAAGGCACAACGGCCCTATCCACAGTTGGGGTGATAATTTTGATCTTGTGGTTTTCACACCCAATGGTTGCCGTACAACTCATGCCATGGCCACTCAATTTGTGCAGAATCCAGCAGGTATTCTCTTCACTGGAGAAGCCACTCCTGGTGCTGTGGTCATGTCCCTAAAACTACCCCGACTGACAAAGGTAGAAGCTGGGAAACTTTGTCTAGCTGATAAGAGCAGTTTTGTCATTGAACATTATACAGGTCCCAAGAAGATAACTCCTCCAGCTTTAAAAGAAGTTCCAAGAACTGATGCTATCCAAGACACCATCAAACAGAGTATTTCAAGAGCAGAGAAAAAGGACGCTGCTTGGCTCTGTCAGCTCCACTCTTCGCCTCTTCCCCTGGACTGGTCAGCCTACAATGTTGTGCAAGATCGCAGTAGTGATGACAGTGCTCCTAAGCTGAAGACAATAAGTGTCTTTGGACCGCTGCTTGACTCCCCTCCTGCCCACCCTGATACAGTGCTCAGTACCATTGCCTACTTAAACACATCACTCAGAAGAATCGGTATGAGCTACAGTCACATAACATTTGACATGCAGCTCTACATGATCGCTTGCCAGATCAAGTGGAGTGATCCGCAGCGATGGTCATCAGTTGTGCTCTGTCCTGGGATGATGCACACTCTCATGTCCTTTATTGGCACAATCGGAGAACTAATGAATTCAACAGGCGTGGAGGAGCTAGTTGGTGTGGCATTTGGAGGGCTGAAGTCTATCTTCAATGGGAAGGCCTGGCCCAAGGCTATGCGAGCCTTCCGTATGGTATTGTCTGCTCTCCTCTACGATTTCTTGGAGGAAGGAGAGAAGACACATGAGCAGATAATGGCATTCCTGGAGAAAGCGAGAGAGCACCCCACAGGCAAGCTATGGGTGGATTGCTTCATCACCCCAACTCTAATAGCTCACAAGTTTTGGCGTGCAGAAAAAGAGGGTGACTGGCTGCTGCAACAGCACTGCCTTCAGGAGATGCTGCCCTATTTCTTTGCTGCTGGTCATCACCATTATGCCAGATGGATCACATGGCATCTGCGTGACATGCAGAACCTTCCTGTTGCTGCCAAGGATGATCTACTCGCTGGAAGCCATGTGTGCCGTCACTCAGATGGTGCAGCTGCAGTGAGTGGAGACATGTTTGGTGAGCAGACATGCATCAAACAAGGGAAAGGTGTAGGAGGCATGAAGGGCATCTCCACCAACGCTGAACAGGTCGCCGTGTGGATCCAGTCTTTTGGCATCTGCTCCCAACTCTCCAAGTCATTGGATGAGATGTACGATGCTGAAGAAACAAAAGCCGACAACAAAGGCAAACAGCCAAACAAACACAAAGAAGAGGGCAAAGGGCGGCGGGGGTTGGACGCAGCCGACAGGGATAAAATCCTTAGAGTGCTATGGGAAAATTCCCACCCACTCACCATGGAGAGTACCACTCTCCGCCATATAATAAATGGCCAGGTAGCGGATGGAAATGTGAATGTGCAAGATGCGCTGATGATCGGAAAGGACATGAGCACACAGTTTTCCGCATCACTCCCCGAGGGATTTCATGCACCAATCTCAAAGAAAGTGGTTTCAATGAAATTCAAGGCAAAACGAATGAAGGTCAATGGGAAGATCATTTTTGACCTTGAGGCATTGTTTGCTCGGCTGCTGGTGGTGGGTACCCAGAGACGAATGGAGCTCTCCGTCCTTTTTGATTACGAGCTCAGCCCGGTCCCTGCATCCATCGTTGATGAGTATGGATGCCTCCGAAAAGGAAACAAATCTGTGATAGTCCAGTGTCTTGGAGTCGTTGACCCCAACCCCCACCCACCAGACGTGGTACTCGTGGATGCATCACAGCTCCTCTACCACATAGTGTGGCCATTATCAGGCACCATAGCTGACCTTGCAGCTAGCATGGGGAGGCGGCTTTATCGATACACCACTCAAACCTTTGTCATCTTTGACCGGTATGAGCAAGTCTCTGCCAAAGACCACGAGAGGCAGAGAAGAGCAGGGGAAAGCTCTACCGAGTACCAACTCTCACTGTCAACTCCTCTACCAAGCCGAGACAAAATAATGAAAAACAAGGCCAACAAGCGGAGACTGGGTGAGCTCCTGTGCACACACAACATTGGAGACCATATTGAGATGGTCAGCAGAGCAGACAGTATGGTCACACATGACGAGGCTGATGTTTCCCTCATCTCCTACATGTTGGATGCACACAGGCGAGGAGCTACAGCTATCCGCATGCTTAGCGATGACACTGATGTGTTTGTGCTAATGGTGTATTGGTGCTGGAAGGTGGGCATCCAATGTAAGCTGCAAATGGAGAGATGGGATGGCACTGTTCTCAACATCAATGCAACAGCAGAGAGTATGGGTGAGCAGTGTCGCTCTATTCTAGCCATGCATGCTCTCTCTGGGTGTGACACCACCTCCTATCCTGCCGGAAAAGGGAAGGTGTCTGCACTCAAGGCCATGAGAGTAGTGCCCAGTGACCTTCTTCACTTCATCGGAGAGGAGGCAGCTACTGATGCTCAGATAAAAGCCGCAGTGAGGGGTTTCTTCCTGGCTATGTACAACCAGAGGAAGTCAGCAACTCTGAATGTCGCCAGATTTGACATCTATCGAAAGCGTAAAATTACTCCAGCGCTGAAGACACTGCCTCCTACAGAGCACAATGCCTACCTCCATGCACAGCGTGCCCATCTACAGGTTCTGCTTTGGAAGGCAGCAGACTGCCCTGATCCACCAGCTGTGGACGTCACTAAATTTGGATGGGACAGGAAGAAAGGCCTGAAGGAAGGAGAGGAAATAATCATGCCTGTCCTGGATGCAAGGCCTGTCGCTCCTCCTTCCCTTTTGGACATCATAAGCTGTAATTTCAAAGCTGAGTTGAGACGCTGTTTGACAGCAAAGTGTAGCTGTGCATCTACTTCTTCTGCAAAGGCTGTGCTAGAGTATGTTGCAACCCGCTCACAGTCTCACAGCAAGGACAGCACGATGAAGAGAATGCAGCATCTGGAGAAGATGAAGACGATGAGGATGAGCTTGATGAGCAGGATATCCTTCATAACAGTGAAGAGTAGTTCAGATACTCATGTTTTCTACATGTCAGAGATTCAGTGCCGGTATAATGATCTCAGAGCCTATGCACATGCATATGGACACAACATTTTGGCTATTTGAGGTTTTGTGCCGTTTTTGGTGTTTTTTGGCTACACAGCACCCCTAGCCGACCTCGCGCCCTAGGCGGGGAACTTTTCCACCTGCCCCTCGGGCCGGCCCTGAGAGATTAATTTACTTGTTTTATACTTATTTATTTATGTATATAATATATATTTCTATTTATTATTACTAATTCCTCTAGCTAGTCGTTTGGATGATCCTCGAGTTACTTTAACTACAGACGGATGTATGCAAATACAGATATTTTGTGCATTCATTTTAAGATTGTTTCATATACTACAATCTGTATCAATATACTGTGTTTCATATACATCTGTATCAATATGAATGTGCTGTACACCATTGTATACTATCAAATAAATCACATATGTAATAACATGGTTGCTTTTTCTTAGCTTGTTCCTAAAAGTGTTCTGAGTGAACTATTTAATTGATGAATCATTTTTGGCATAGTGGCCATGTCTTTAGGTCTGCTCTAGATAAATGTATGTCAGAAATTGGAGCATTTCAATGTGTTTCTAATGCTTAAAAAAATGTACACCAAGTTTGCCAAGTGTCAAAAATGTACACGCTTTCACATAGCCACCATCTTGGAAATATGCAAATTAGGGTTCCAGGCACACCCAAGCGTAATGATAAGCATTCCAATGTGTTTGTAATGTCCAGAAAACATGAAATAGAAACCAAGTTTGCATTTGTAGCTCATCGTGTTCAAATGTTACAGATAAAACCGTTTTAGGTGGCGGCCATATTGGATTTGGCCGCTATGGCAGACCCGAATGTTCCTGGCCTGGGCACCCTAGCTAAATCATTAGAGCATGCCCTGGGCTACATCTGGGCCAAATTTGGTGCTTTTAAGACTGATTAGCGCGAAAATATGCCTAAGGTCTTGGACTATCAGCTGAAATAGTTTCCAAATATGTGATTTTAGTCATTAAAGCTAATTTTGCCAATTAAAAAAATTGCTCAACATATGAAAGTTAGCATCCGGCAGTTTCTACATGCTGGGGACCCCTACTAAACATTTCTAACATAAAACGTTGGTGTACTCAACATGCCAGGGTTCACAATCTGGCAAGTAGACTATTATGGCAAGGTAACTACACAAAAAACTGGTCTTGTCCCCAAGTCCCCTGCCTGGGAAAACAGAACAGCAGTAATAGTCTGGAAACATTAATATGTTTCTATACATTATTTTCCATACAGTATAAAATTAAATTCCATACTTTTCCATACTTGCGTAGGAACCCTGATTCATTGTCAATGGGAATTTAATGTTTGTTTACGACAAAAATCTATACTAATAGCCCACATGGGCAGGGACACTTGACAGGGACACTTGACACACTGCAATGCAGTGTGGGTCACTTGAGCCCTTTGAAAATTACACCATTTTAGCAGAAGTGGATAGTCAAATAAATCAAATTTCCATTCATGTGAATGGAGTCGGACTCTGGTTACACACAAAGCTGGTTACACCGCCTTGTGAACCACATTTGTGATGATTTGATTGCCTGAGTACGGAATGTGATTTTGTATGATGATAAGAGCTCCTCACTTCACAATTCACACTTCAGTGTGAATTGTATTTATTACTTGTCAATTCATTTAGTCTAGTCATTTTTTTAAATATATACAATAATACCTTGTTTTTTGACATAATAATAGGTTGGTTGGTTGGTTGGTTGAAGCTGCCAATGCACTTTTATTTGCATGTACAATGCACATGTACAATGCACTGGTATTCTTTTTTGCACTTTAATGTCTAATACCATGTGCTAATGCTGCTATATACACACAAACCTTGTGACAAACCTTATGACTAATCGCATGTACATACTTATATACTATATATGTATGTAAATATATTTTTGTTCGATTTATTATTATTATTTTCTTTCTTTTTTTTATCTTGCTCCCACTCATCTTGTTCATTCTGGAAATAAACTATCATTGGAGCTTGCTCAAAAACGAATTTCACCAATTTATTTTCACCTGCAAACAAACCTGTGATCTGACAATAAAGTTAAGTTGATGTAATGTTGCAGGCAGGTACGTACCTCATATCTTGCATCCAGTGTTTTAATCATGCCTTTAGAGCCCATCAACTTTACATTGAAATGGAATCATTCCTTACATGTTCGTCCAGACTCCAGTATCCACATGACTGGCTTATATTCTTGTAGGATGGAAACGCACGCACGCACGCACGCACACACGCACGCACACACGCACCAAAACCTCCAAAATGGTGTTACCAGGTCTTCTCCCGACAGCGACGCTATGTTAGTTTGTTATGGAAACAACTTTGTTTGTGTTGAATGTGCTAATTGCACATAATTATTAAAAAGAGAGAAAATGGGCAAGCCATAAAATAATGCACATTGCTCTTTTCATACGTCAAGTAAAATATTTTTTCAACCGGCCCCTGGCCCCTTGCCATTTTCATAATGTGGCCCACTGGTTCAGCTATTTGAGTATCCCTATTATTCTATGTCAGGGGTAGGCAACCTTTTTGACATGAAAACTCAGAGTGCCATAGGCCTCCGGGCCAGTGGATTTCTAAAATCACTGGCCCCACGCCCCCCACCATTATAACCATTGGCCCGGGATTTGTCAGAAGCTCTTTTTTATTTTGTGGATAGACGGGAGACTATTAATTCTGAACAGAACCTTATTTGTATTGGCCAGTTGTGAGTTTGTATGCCAATAAACAAGGTGGATACACAGTTATATAATTCTGTAAGTAAACAAAGGGTCTTAATTTGCAGGTCACACACTGATAGTACTGTCAAACAAGTATTATGTCTAGTTTAATCTGCAACAGTTTTATTATAATAACCTATGTATAGTGGGGGTCCCTGCTTGATCTCTCTCACTCTCAGCTAATTAGGGGTCCTTGGCTTAACATTGACGACCCTGGTCTGTATTATTATAATATGAATATAATCCAGCATTATGCAATTATTAGCCAAAACGTTTTAAATACAGAACTACAAGCTCACAGCGCGTCGCTTCCACACAGCGCTGTGAGCTTGTGGATCTGCAAGTTTAGGGCTTTAGGCGTGCGACACCATCTTGCAGATTATAAATGAGGCTTCTATCCCAGTAGGCTGCTGCTGCTGGCAGCTGGGTAGCAGACAGAAAGAGAGAAAGCTGGACATTGAGAAGTTAAGTTGTACGGTTGAAAATGATTTAAAAGTAAAACGCAAGCAGTACACGCAGCTGTAGTGTTGTTGTTTTTTTTAGTGAGTGTGCAGAAGCTTTCAATCTCTTAGCTCTCTTAGTCGCGGTCGGCGCTGGTGCTCTTCTGTTGTCTCAATTTGTCTGCACCGCCGTGCGGTACAGCTTCTCACTTCACAACAGAGCAAGTGAACGGGCATCGTGCACGTTCCGCGGGAGCGAGCGAGCTTGTTCCATGCAGACGGACAGACATGATCAGGAGGATCACATAACGTTTTAGCGATAACCATAACAATTTCACATAAATAATTACAAAACAGTACCACGGCACAGCGGATTGTGAAATTAGACTTTAGTTATTATTTAATTCCCAAGACTTTTTTTCACTAGCCCAGTGGCCTCACTATAATGTCTACCCCTGCTCAGCGTGCCAGCCGTTACCCCCTGGCGTGCCAGCGTTGGCACGCGTGCCAGGGGTTGCCGACCCCTGCGTACTGTACTGTACTGTACTGTACTGTACTGTACTGTACTGTACTGTACTGTACTGTACTGTACTGTACTGTACTGTATTTTTTTCAGGTTGAAAAACCACCCAGAGGTGGTGATCTTGAAAAGTTACTTCTCCAACGTGAAACTTATTGAATTTTTTTCCTCAATACCATGTCTCCTGATGGTTTAAACAAGGATATATTTGATATAAAGCCTTTCCTTTAAGGCAAAAT
>OOFJ01112846.1:0-16216 GCA_900323375.1 Benthosema glaciale
GCGAATTGTAGTAAGCGTATGTTCGTTATGTCGAATGAATGAAAGCACATCGTCTGTCGTTTCCATCTGCGGGTCTCAAGTGAATAACTGATGCGGGAGCCTGGTCGATGCAGGCGTTGTAGCCAATCAGAAAGCTGAGAAAGCGCTATCATGCAAGTTAATTTTCCGCTGTGTGTTTCCACACACCAGATGCGCATTAGCTGTGTCGATACACTCCCAAAATCCGCCACCTTCAAGCGAACAAACATTTTGCGAATCACAGAGACTTATTCGCATTTCCGAGGTGTTTCCATTCAACATTCTATTCGCAAGAGCCGTTTTTCGCAAAAACTGGGCTGGATGGAAACATGCCTTGGGTCTGTCTGTCCGTGATGTACTGCGCCGTGCGATGTACACGCACGCACGCACGCACGCACGCACACACACACAGTTCTGAGGGATTTTTGAGAGACAACAATAGTACATTGATAGACTGGTCCTTCTTTAGAGACAGTAGGAAAGCAGGGTTGCACTGTGGAACCATGGGCTCGCTAGAGCATGAATCAATGCTAGGCTAGCAAGAGTACCGGTAATGGTATGTCTTTTTCCAGATGGCAGCCCTACACTACCTCTGCGTACAAAATACAAATATCAATTACCTTAATTGTGAGTTGCGAATAGATTTTTCTTTCCTTCTAAAACCTGGAGGACCAAAATAGCTTATCAAAGCTTATCACTGGTGACCTGACCATGTGCACATGATAAACAAAGCCATCCAATAGAACACAGAAGATAAACAAACCAAAACCATGTCAAGAACGACTTGAAATGTGTTCAAATCAAAGTAATGTATGTGGAGTGGGATTAGGTATGAATCCTTGTATGATATATAATATAGTAAATAAATAGTAAATAAATCTAATCTCTCCGGATCCGGAAACATATAAACAGGAGAACTGTAGACCTCTGTAAAAGCAATGTGGGAACCCTTTCTGTACAAATAAATAAGTAACAGAACTGCATCCCTCCATTTCTCTTCATGCTTAAGACAGCCAACCCTTTGAATCAGGATAAGAACAATGGCTATGATTGATGATTTATTTCACAAGGGTTTGGAACACAATAAAGAGACAATGTGGTTGTAGCTATGCTCCACCCTTTTCTGGACTAAGACAGCCCCCTTTCCTCTGTCACCAACTCCTCATGTCTGGACTACATAATGAAGTGCAGCATTAACTATCATTTGGTTAATCTGAAACACATTACAAAGATAATAAAGGGTTTGCACATTACAAAGATAATAAAGGGTTGCTAGGAGTTCCATTAGGTAAGGTGGGTGCTGTAAAATATAATGACTCATGGGAAGATATAATGGAATATACAATAAAAGGGAAAAATGCAGGATTATTGCAGAATATTATATATTTCACTTCTCCATGTCATGCCTTCATGTATTACGTTCTACAAATCACATTTTTATTTGAAAGATGTAGGCCTATGCAACTACAGTATTGAGTACCTTGAGTATTGATGACATTAGAAGCACCAAGATACTGTGATTTGAAGGATGGCACACACATGATGCTGTTCAGTAAAAAAAAAAACACAGTAGGCCTACTCATCTGCAGTGGCCTACAGTACATCTCCTCTCACGTAATGCACAGATTGCAGTGCACACAGGCTGACCGTCTGTATACCATCCTCCCACCTACAACTAAATTTAACAGAGATATTAGCACAAATACATTATTTATATATCCGTTTGCTTTATATAAGATATCACACATTATCCAGCAGTAAAGGTTAGTATTTGGTAGAGCAATTTTATTCCCAGTAATTATATTAAATACAATTTGACACAATAGCTAATCTATTTATATCCCTATCATTTTTCTTTAAAGAATACACAGAAGCTGCCTTTACTAAATGCCATGTTTTCTTTTGATATTGTTTTAGTTAGTAGCAAAAAAAAAAAAAAAAAAAGGGAGGCAAATAATTTCATACTTCACCAGAAAAATCAAGGTAATTTACGAAATGTATAAATTACATATGTAACTATCCCCATCTCTCACTCACACACACACACACACACACACACACACACACACACACACACACACACACACACACACACACACACACACACACACACACACACACACAGTTAACCCAACACAATAGCAAAAAGAATGTGAAAATCAAAACGTATTGTGTAATGGAAATCTAAAACTGAAAAGTCAAAATAATGTAATTGAACAAAATAGAATAGAAATGAATAGGCCTTTTAGGCTATGCAGCAAGATAAACAACATAACATGATGCAATATTTCAGGGAGAAAATTATGTTCACATTTTAAGAGACAATGAAAGCTAATATTTAAAAACTACTATTTACTAAATAAAAAAATCATAAGAGCTACTTTGCAAGGAGATGCAACGTTGCAAACATGATGTGGGCAATATCAGTAATTTAACTAAATACTAAACATTCTGAACACGCATTGTGGCCATTTAAATATGTATACTTTACAATTGTATTATAAGACTTATGTTTTTCAAGCTTATCGATACCAGATACAGAATATTACAAACAAACACACACACACACACACACACACACACACACACACACACACACACACACACACACACTGTAAACAGGCCAAGGTGAGGAGGCACTATTAATTAATATTAGTCAACAATATATACATTTAAATAATCGTTTTAGAACTGATGAAAACCAGGCGTAGGTGAAGAATTGAAAGTAATTCATCACTTTGATGCTCTATGGCCCAAATGATCACATAACAGACAACGTACACCTGTGCACTGACGCAGTACATGTATGCCTATATACATACATACACGATTGTGTCATTCTTCGAGGTATTTAGCCTTCTGGACAAGAAAACAAACATCCACCTGTTTATCACTGTCATCATCACAACTACACTTACCTTTTTGTGTCTGTCTTTGAAAGGTAACGCTGGCCACTGCATCTCCTGTAAAAAGTCTTGCCAGTGTTTCTGGTCCTGGTCAGATGAGATGAAGACAATTTCCAATTTGTCTTTGTGTTCGGATGATTTTTTGAACTTGCTGTAAAACTCACACAGGCTGGCGTTGAATTGCTTACACGGAGCATTCAGACTACATCCGAAGTAGAGCCCGACCAGGGACAGCTTGGCGCCCAGCGCCTGCACATCTACCTCGGCTTTCTCGCTGTTGACGAGCCGCTCCCCGAGTAGATTCACTAGAAACTCCGACATCGCGCCTCGATCGAGTCCTTCTTGATAATCTTTTCTTCAGCCAAGTCTGCCAAGAGTAGACTGATGTAAACGAAATCAATAAACTGAGATGCAACTACACTCCTTCTTCCTCCAATTCAAGCGTTTTTAGGGAAAGCTCCAAATCCGCGACGGTGCGTTCAGACGCTGTGTGTGTGCACGACTGGTTCCTAATATTTCACCGATGATCAGCCCCTCTCAAGTGAGAGATGTGTTGGAATGCGCTCCAGTTATATTGCGCGAACTGCAACAGTGGTTGCGCTCTTCTCCCAAAGCACACATTACATTTCATGACACGGCACCTTAGTTAAACTTGAGATATTGCATAGTGACATTTTGATGCAGTCTGCACCCATTGTAGTAAATGCTGTCAAACATTGTTGAAGGATATTGTTTGCTATGCTCTTTACTAGCTATTAGCTAATAAGACGTTTTAGAATCACACACCTACAACAAGGTAACAAAACTAACTAGAACTTACTTCTTAAATAATATTCAAATAAACGACTTAATACATTTGCTGGTAAATGTTTTCCATTCCATTTCGTTAGTGAGAAAAATAAATACGTAGTGTGCGGTCTGGCGTCTACTCTACACACATAACAAACGTTTCCCTCGTGGTTATGATGCCACCTAGTGTTGACTGTACAGAAATACCAGTGTGCCACGAGAAGAAAAGTGATCAGCATCTGCTTCAAGATTTTATTTTTGTTGTGCTGCATAACAACAATCTTCACAAAACAAAACAAAACGGTGAAAAGCGCTTATATTGCACCCCCCCCCCCCCATCTAAATTAATTAATTGGTCTCACATTGCATGAACAGGCTATTTATAATTGATGTAGTAGGAAGCAAATGTATAAGTTGTATGGCCTAATATACTTCATTTGCAGTCCTGTTGGAAATAATGATCTGATAATAGTAAACAGTACTCAATGTCTTTAAATAACCGTCAAATATTTGTTGGTTGACATCAAATATCATTAGAAGTGACATAATGGTATAAGATTACTAGTAGTCAATAATAGAGCAGTGCTGCCTGAATCAGATATACTGTAATCTCAAACAGATTCAGAATTCAAAAGATTCTTTTGTTCTTTTTCTTTGCAGATGGGTTCCCAGATTGGGTATAATGTGATAAGACAACGGTGAATCAATTTAGAGTACAGTATGACAACTGGCAAAGCAAAGATGAAGATTCCCTAGTCTTCGGTGAACATCATCCTCACCAGGTCGGCTTTGAAGCATTCCTCTTCCACTAACTTCTGAGGCTGAAACAAAGACATTTGTGGACTTATAGAGCCATCATTATTATTATTTCCTGTGACTCTAATGCTTGTAACAACAGGTAGCAGCAATCTGTACCCAATGTTCTTTTTATTGAGGTTACGTTTAGGAATAAGGCTAGGGTTAGGTCTTTCATTTAATCATTTGTTTCATAAAAATCCACCGTAGACATGTCATAAGCTACTTTCTGATAAGAAATTCTCTGCAGGTGATTATTTGTGTGTGTGTTGGAGTTTGGAAGCGCTCGTTGGGAGTCACTGAACAGCACTACGTACCACCCGTTTCGAATTTGCACATAATGCAGGAGACAGCAGCACGATGCGTTCATGAAAATGAGTGCTTCCAAACTCCAACACACAAAAATAATCACCTGCATGGAATTTCTTGACGGAAACTAGCTCATAACATGTCTACGGTGGATTTTTTATGAAACAAATGCTTTGCATAATTCAATCTTGCCTTACAACTGCAATGTTGGTTAGTTTAACGTTGCTGGCTTCTATGAAATCCAAATGACTGAAATCGGTCGCGTGTTTAGGAATATAGCCTACGTGGAGGTGACCGATAAGGTCACCAGATTTGAACGGGGCGAGTGTGTTTTGAGGCAAGCATCCTTGTATTCCATATTTCTGATTGTCAATAACATTAAATCATTTACATTTTAAAATACAGTATAAAAGTCAGAGAAATTACAATATGGAGTATAGAATATGAAGTGTGAGGCTTGTCTTACTGTGCCATATCGCAGTAGAGTAGGAACACCACTAAGCTTCAATGTCTTCTTGAAAGGATTACTTTGATCTTTCCAACTGAAATAAAACAATAAATAAATAAATACATTAATAAATACACTGTGTATACTACACAAGGAAGGGTACATTAGCATTTTTATTCAAATGAAATACAAAATAAGGCTATGTAATAATAACAGCAGCAGAGAGGACTTTAGTCTGTTAATTATCATTGATCACATTCACATGGATTTACTGATACTCATGTCAGTCATCTAAAAGCCTGAAATGTAATATAACATACGTGTTTGGGTGAAAGGGGTTTTGCTACGAAATGTGAATCAAGACAAAAGTACCATCAGACTTACAAGGTTCTCTCTCCAACTTGACAGTAGATGAATACAGATTCTTCAGGAAGGTGAGACAGCTCCCCTCTTACAATTGGCTCGGCTGGAATAGAGGACGTCGTTAGACAACGATTGATTTATAATGCACGTTACAAGTCGATTGGTTGATTTTTGTATTTTATATTTTACAGACAAAATGCACACATTAACATACTGTATTTATTTCTTTGAAACGCATAATGGTCTAGCTTATTTACAGAAGTGATTATTTGTCTCTTCTCTAAATGTTATGATGAATTGAACATGGTGGACCCTATTGTAAACAAGTGTAATGCTTTATGGTGTCGTCCACAACAGTTTTGTTTTGAGTTGTACTTGACATGTACTGTAATTCTCCAAACTGTTAATAAACTCTTCGATCAATCAATCAATCAATCAATCAATCAATTTCCAATGTAGTCCTTTTAAGAGTTGAGTGTAAATGTTGCCAGTTGCCACAAACTCTGCTCCACACGAGTTGGCCTGTTGTTGGTAGTGATATATCTAACAACTCACCTTTAACACAATCTGGACACCAGCTCACCCCCTGTGCGTCTTTATCGCCAGAGAAATATGCAAAAATATCCTTTCCTTTCCTATCAGACACTGCTTGGCAAAATTCATCATAGCCACGAACTTTCACTTCTTCGTAATGGGCCATTATTAGATCGATTTGAAGATGTAACTTTGATCGATCACAAACTAAACTGTGCAATGAATGAACCGAACCGTTAAGATTAGAACAACACACTGGTCTGAGAGGGACTGAGCACTGTTAACTCCTGTGATAATACATGAAATAACTCACGTGAAGTTGACAACACACTTCCTGCTTGTGCACAGGGTTCTTAAAGAGACCGTATCCTAAATAATCATACACACAATGTAATTTCAATAATTATATGAAGCAGTCGCGCTCACTTTCAAAATAATTAAGTAATTTACTCACATATGGTTAGTTTCACTATGATTACTATGATTCACTATGATGGTTAAAATTTCACTATGCATTGTTGTTAACTATTTTTCGTCTTTTTTATATGGATCGGATTAGTGATGTTCGACTTTGACTTCTTTGACGACCCGTAGTTTTAACATAACTACTTCCTGTTAGTGTCTGGGGGCGGGGCTCTATCTGTTTGTTGTCATGGCGGTATTTTAAACAGTGTTGATTACTTGTCTTTAGTACTTGATTTAGCTTGGCGACAAAGTCAGTTATTTTAGATTTCAATTGAAATAAGGTATACGCATCTGTAATGTAAAATGTAATGCATAATGTGGCCTACGGTGAAGTGGACAATGTCAACGGTGTGCTGCTGGCAGTGTTACTGTCCCAGCTAATGCTAACTAATCCTAAAGCTGCTGTTAGTAGTAGTACAGGTGGCATTTATTTGTTTGAGATGAGTAAAACACTTAACTGATCGATAAGTTAATACAATAGCAGGTATTTGTTTGTCTTTGCCATGAAAACGACACAATTCCCGAAGAGGGAACCCACAAGGAATTTAGGAGAGCAAGAGACTGGTTTATGGCAAACCAAGGTAAATATAGAATTGTAATAGTTTTCCAGATAAATCATTTTATTATTTGGTTGCTATCAAGGTTCAGGTGCTATCAAGTATCATGTGACGTGGGTGTCAGAAATTCATTGTCATGTGGGGGTGAGAAAACAAAATCAACACTGATCACTCACAATGACCTCTCATACTCTCTCAATCCACAGTTGTTGTTTAATGAAACCATGCCCACTAGTGCCTACAGTCGAGCCACTTATGTTGGCCCACCAGCTCCCATTGTGATTGAGAAACTCTTACCACGGTCAGAGAATCAAGAGAACTTGGACAACAGCACCAGGAGCTCCATCAGTTTTTCGGCTCTTTCTGAGGAGCGTCTTCTGGCTGCAGTTAGGCTAGCCAAGCGAGATCTGAGGCGAAGACACCGTGAAGATCTTCACAACAACTACCATGTAAAATCTCAAGAGGATTCGCTCCATGATACGAGTGATGTTGTGGACTCTCAGCAGGTAACTGGGCTTTTTTTTGCCTTTATTGATAGACAATAGTAGCTAGACAGGAAAGGGGGAGAGAGATGTTGTGGACTCTCAGCAGGTAACTGGGCTTTTTTTTGCCTTTATTGATAGACAATAGTAGCTAGACAGGAAAGGGGGAGAGAGATGGGGGGGAAGACACGTGGCAAAGTCCACCGGGATTGGGAACCGAACCCGCGGCACACCGGCAGCTCCGGTGCCCAGGCCCCAATCCAACCCTTGATGCTGAGTGCCAAGCAGGGAGGTATTGGGTCTCATTTTTAGAGTCTTTGGTTTGACCCAGGGCGCGAACCCCGGGCTCCCAGTCTCAGGGCGTACGGTCTAACCACAAGGCCACTGAGCTGAAGCTGGTACAGTAACTGGGCTTCTTAGCTTCTATGAGCCTATTTAAGTGATTAGTACATGGTTTGTATTTTCTTCTCACTTAATTGGCTTTCATTTGAGTATGTATGAAACACAAATCTATCTTCATTTAGCTTTGACTGTATTACTGTAACCATTTGATCTTTTTTCTAAAGCAGAAGGCAGCACAACCTATCAATGTGAAGTCCAAGGCTCACATCTCAAAAGCAAAGGGGAGCAGAAGTGGAGCCAACAGATCGTTAGTGAACACCCAGACACCCTCAGCCCAAGACCCTGGTCCGGGGTTAGACCCTGGTCCGGGGGCCAAATGTCAGGAGCCTCAACTCAGCAAGGACATCCGTAAGCTTCAGAATCAACTGGGAGTCTACATCAAAAAAGTAGAGCAACTGACTAACACAGGTAATACACTTTTCTTTCCTTTCATTCAGATCCCTATTAGCTGTAACATGACACACGCTTCACAAAGTGACACGTTGTAAGCTTGTAGCATTGTTCAACATGGAAACGATTATGAAATTATGACACACAAAACAACTTGAAACATCAAGCATCCTTCAGCATACAAGATCTACAAAACCAACTGTTCTTGATTATCTCATGATTTACTATTACTATAAACATATTTTTTTGCATTAAGGTTGAATTTTAGGAAAATTCAAGTTTAGTTGCTTAGGGTCATGATTAAAGCTCAAAGGGGAGCTGTTAGGGTTTAAGGGCCACTATCTCTTCATATAATTGGTCCTCACTGATGCTTGTTATAATTTGACTCTTAGAGGAGGCTGTGGACAGTTCAGAAAACTGCCTGATTGATTATTGGCATCAGTAGACACTACTAGACAGGTTTGACAATGTCAAACAAAATGTCAATGTTTTGTTTAGTTTAGTTTAGTTTAGTTTAGTTTAGTTTAGTTTAGTTTAGTTTAGTTTAGTTTAGTTTATGTTTAGTTTTGTTTTGTTTTGTTTTGTTTTATTTATTTATTTTTTACAATAAATAGCATGCTACATTTACAGGAAGACACAGCTGTAGTTTATATTAGCTTGAACACCCCTTTGAGGATGTTACTAGTAAGTTTCTGAACTGTCCAGTGAGACACAGAGCAAGGAAGTAGATGCAAATTGTGCTGTCTTATAATTACCATTAATAAGGACCAATTATATTCTGAGAATAATATAATTTACTATATAATATAATTTACCTGTTATAATATAACAGGTCACATAGTAAATGTGACCTGTCTCCCTTTTGACTGATACCAGGCTGTCCATTTAAACTCTAGACGGGCCTGCCCCAAAGTTATTTGTACAGTTGCGCCCGTCATCCGGAGAAAACTAGAGTTCTCAACGGGCCCGGAAATTATGGCCTGGCCCTACCTGGGCCCTCATAAACACTGTACAGTGTACACCCAAGACACTGCCACTGCTGCCACCCTTAGATCTCCATATATGGAGCTAACCTGTTCTGATTTTCCTTATGTTGATCTGACCACACTAAACCCTGTACACTCAAGACACGCTTCATACTGTATATATGGCCAGTGCAGGCAACCCTCAGGCGTCTTACTGGTCCAGTGTGAATGGTATGAACCCTAGTTGCCAAACAACAGGTCATGTGGTCAAAACATGTACAGGGATAAGTGGTTTCATGGTAGTGCTAATCTAACATAAGTTAACCATGAAAAGATAAATGTCGGCTATTCAAGATTAAGAATACACTTTATTTATGGAAAAGAAAGTTAAGACTGCAAACCAGTCAGTGTCCGAAAAGTCTTTATTATACATTTTATTTTTTCCCTTTTTGAATTAAACCGTAGTTATCCCCATTCATTAAATCCTTAAATCATTTAAATCCTTATACAACGCAATAACTATTTTTTTATACTGTAATACACCAAAACACACAGGTCAGATACTGCTAATTACTTTGCTTTCTGTTTTTCCTCTCTCTCTCTCTCTCTCTCTCTCTCTCTCTCTCTCTCTCTCTCTCTTTTTTCTTTATGTATTCATACTGCGATAAATGGGGAAAAGCATGAAAAGGGGCTTACAGATGTTCATTTTTGTTTCTGTACCTTTTGTATACAAACAAAAGACTGCAAACCAGTCTCTCTTTCACCTCTATTGAGTTGAATAGCCTAGTTGGGACAAAATTAAGACATAAGAAAGATGTTAGAAAGGATTGAATTTGTTAATTTCCAAATAAAATTCCGATCATCATAAAAAGAAAGGATTGTGAACCTGCCATTTTGGCAGACCAGTATGTGACTTTCCTAATCCGTAGCATGTCCTTAATTAAAAGTAACAGCCAATGTTTTTCCTTAAGGCATGATTGAAAGAGAAACAATACTCTTTGACACATTTATACTAACTTATTCTTAGTTACCCAATCACATATTTCTGTTCACTTTCAAGGATATTATTTAGCTTATACATGCTATGTGAAGCGGTACATCTTGTCAAATGTACATAATCTTTAAAAATGGGCTTACTGCGTTGTACTAATATCAGAGTCAAATGAATTACTTACTAGCAGACATTCTGACGAATGTAAGTGAGTAAGTTTATAAATAGAATCTATTAACCCATTAAGGATGGGAGGCTGGGAGCGCATCAGTGTCGCTTCAACTTTTAGCCATCATTTTATACTTTAGCTATACTGAATACTTTGTGAAAATGTGGCACAAATCTTTGAATATATATTCTTTCACAGCAAATGTTTTTAACTCATATTTTTGTTTCTGGGCGATCCCTGTAACAACATTTTCAGTTGGGGGTTGCCAATTACATATACCGGTAATTTTGGGGGTCCTTGACATGAAATAGCTTGAGCACCACTGACATAGAAACATACGTTTTTCAGAAAACTGTCATGAGTTAGACATAATTGTAGAATGTGGTCTCAGGTCTTAATGGGTTGATTTAGTGTGTTCTTCTTTTCCACATCTGGAGACTCCCAGGCAGGGTTCGTACTCACAACCTTCCAGGGACCTTCCCCCTCCAGACAAGCCCAATTGACTGACTTCTATGTATTGTAAACGAAGATGTGTTAGCCCCCCTCGAAATTGCCAGTACCCCCATAGCACCCCCAGTCACAAATTTCTGGAGCCGTCGCTCCAACCTTCCCACATGATGGGAGTATACTCGTCTACTGTGTAGCGGCCCGGGTGGAGTCTACCCCGGCCAGGTAGATTCTACCCCGGCCGCTACACGGCGTCTCTAGTCAAATTATTAGTAGTAAATATTGAAAACCTCAATGGATCCAAGCTCATGCTCATACTCATACAAACTACCATTGAAGACAACATTTTGCATTTTATTTCTATTGGACAAGTAGCCTCTAAGCCAACTATCTAGTGTGATGGTCATGGTCTGGCAATGGCATACTATATGGTCATACTGCAAATGTTTTATTAGATGAGTATTAGTGCAAACCAAGCTATTTATTTTGTCAGAGGAGCACTGATACACACCTATCCATAAAGAATGTATACATTTCACGTCACACTTGTTTATGGTAATCTATAGTTTCTTATAGCATAATAATGAACCTCATGATTTGAATGACAGGGTTGATAATGGAGGAGGCTTTGGAACCTGATGAGCTACAAAGGAAAAAGATCCGTCAACAGGAACAGGCAGTCCGCTCGGCTCGCATTCTCTATGTTCTCCAGCAGCAGGTATCGTACAATCTGTGCCGTGGTTTTTAAATGTGATAGATGAATCTAGTCTCACATCACTACCATTTTATGTTTCACTCTACTGCTGCAATTAGTATATTGAACTACTGTTGTTGCCTAGGTAAAAGAAATCCAAGAAGATGTAGAGAAATTACGCTCACAAAAAATTGGAGACACCAAAAAGGTATGTGGTCTGAGTCTCCAATGTTATTGCCACCAAAAGTGCTTGCTTTTGGAAATTGCGAGAGGCAACAGTCTGGTAACGCAAGATGTGTGTTGAATGTTAGTACAAACACTCAAAACTGGCCATTCATTGTCAATGACATTCAATGTTTGTGTTAGGACAATGTTTGTGTTTACACAAACCCTCAAAGCTGGACATAAGTAATATAGTAATATTTCTATTCAAAAATATATAATAACAATTATCCTTTGCTCTTCTGAACAGTCCAGGGCAATCGACAGACTTGCAGCTGCTCACAGAGGAGCAGTGAGGGCAATACAGGTCTTCGTCAATCAGTTTCCAGAACCATCTGATGGCAAAGTGCCTGCTCATTACAAAGACCTGGGCCAGTTGATTCGCCAGCTGTGTCTGTGCTCGGCAAAGGTGGAAGTGGACCAGGGTTCAGCTGTACCTGAGAGTGCTCTGGACATTCTGCAGAAGCTGGAGGTCAGGAGCTTCTACCTCTAGTCCACACCATAACGTTTACTAACTCTATATTAAGACTTTGTTTATTATCTAATATATTGAACTGAGAAGATATATCTTCTCAGTTAATAATGAATCATCAGATAATTAATCATTCGGCTGTATACCTATACAGTAGCTAAGCCCCTCCCCAACTGCTATGGCCCAATCACAGATAAGCATAACACGTAGACAAACCTCTCCACCAATAGTTTTCCTATATGATAAAATGTAGTTTTAAAAAATAAATGTCACTCACATATCTTTCCAGTGCATATGGCAGGCCTTGTTGATGGATTTGGAACAGATTTTGAAGGTTTGGTTCCAAAAATTAACCAGTATTTAAATGTGTACAATCCATGATATTTACATTGGAATGAATGAGCCCGGCTGGAAAGTGTCTAAGTGGGAGAGGCTGGTTATGGGTCTTTGCTAAAGTTTATGTTTAAGGGTTATTAGTTCTATATAGTTGTAACGAAGGCTTTCACCTAGAGCTCCATATATGGAGACAACAGAGATTGTCTCCATACACTGCTGACATCAGGTCAATGGCTCATATCTGGGTATCATTGTGACACACATCCAGTTGACTGGCATCATCATCATCGTGACAAGCAGGGAAAGCTAGTAGCATTTGCTACGCTCCTCGCGGGAGACTTCATCTCCCTCCATACGAGACAGGATATTTGGCCTCATAATCCAGATATTCTCAGCGATGTCTAGCCTTTCAACTCAGACATTGTTGTGTTAGAAGTTTCGGCATCCTGGTTAAGTTCTAATTGGACACGACTGCGGCGGGTCCTAACACAGGCAACCAGCACTAGTTTGCGCTATTTTATAGTAGTAATTAGGCCATGTATTTCATTCTCTGCTCTCCTCCCTCATCTTTTTTGTCTCCTTCTTCTTCAAGACTCTGGATTCTGCCCTCCGTAAGAAGGAGCGACCTCAGCTGAAGCAACCCAGAGCACGCAGCACCTCTCCTGCCTTCAGGAAGTCCCCCCACTATTGCGTTTCACATGTTCCGCATGCACCCAAGGGCTGCGGCCCCACCACCCGGTGTTCTGGAAGACCCCGTAAACCTGCAGGCCTCAAAAAGAGCAGTGAGTGATTCATTTGGCTTAATTAGTCAGCATGGTTAAAAACTTCTCATTACTGAATAAGGAGCTGTGCCCTGTTTTAGGGCCACTTTATGCTATTATTAATGCTTATATAAGTTCCATGTACTCATAATGTCAGTGATTCTAATTCAATTTCCCACCTCATGACACATGTATCAACAACGCTTTGCAGGAACATTTCGCTATTTCACACAGGGATAACAGCTGAGTCTCTTAACGAGACAGGCAGACTGGCCGCTCTGCCAGTACAAAGCTATTGATGGTCATGTTATTATTGCGTCAAAAACATTGGTGTTATTTTTAGATCGAATTCATACAGAAACGGCATAAATAGGCCGATATCGTCCGATTAAATAATCGTGCCGATTATATCGTGCACCCTTAGTAAATAGCAGTGCACTTCTTGTTACTAAGGCAACTGACAATATTATTCTTCAGAGTGACTGCTGTTTGTCCTCTGTGTGGAGGACAAGGCAATTAGGATTGTGTCTAGAAACGTGTCTAGCCTCTTAATAACATTAAGAGGCCACATTAAGCATTATGTTGTACTTTAGATAATTGAAAAATAGCAGATCTACAAGCTCATAGCGAGGCACCGAGTGTCACACTACATGCTTGTAGATCTGCTATTTTTGAGAAATCTTGAAATGCGTCTCAAATCTTTGAATATATATTCTTTCACAGCAAACATTTTTAACTCAAATCTTTGCTTCTGGGAGGTCCCTGGAACAACACATTTTCAGGGGGTCCGCAGCCAAATAAATACTGATAATTCTGGGGGTCCTGATATGAAAAAGTTTGAGCACCACTGACATAGAAACAGGTTTTTCAGAAAACTGTAAGGATTTAAAATAGATTTTTTTTTAATCGGCCTCAGGTTTACGTAGTGTGGGTATTGAATCCACACTACGTACCTGTATTCAACAATAACATATTATCTTATTGTTAAATGCAGGTACGTAGCGTTGATTAAAATGTTGACTGGGCAAATTAGCATTGTGCGCGAGGGCAGGAGTGTGCAAGGGCAGGGACACGCGGGACACGCAACTGAAACCAGTTTTGCTGAGTCTGCTGACTTGCCAATGGAGGACCATTTAAAACAAAGGTGGCTTGGTGTGGTTGGTGTGATTTTGCACACGTTGGCTACAACAGAAATGTGCATGCAGGGTGAGGGGGCTGCCAATGTAGGCTATCTTTTGTTGTTCTTGTTTTTTCACCCCAGTATTTCAGAAGCTAGACTGGGCCAGATCTCAATTGACTGGTCCTGTGCCCTCACTTGGAGGAGCAAGTTATGGCCGGATATTTTGCGGGGTCACTAGAATATATATTTATATAATAATTATGTATTAATTTGACACAAAATTTGGAATGGAATTATACTATTCTATATTCTATGGTATGCTTTATGTTTTATAAACTGCCTGTCTTTGGACA
Source organism: Benthosema glaciale (assembly GCA_900323375.1). Classification (NCBI taxonomy): domain Eukaryota; kingdom Metazoa; phylum Chordata; class Actinopteri; order Myctophiformes; family Myctophidae; genus Benthosema; species Benthosema glaciale. The sequence goes on from OOFJ01112846.1 coordinate 14,989, forward strand.
TTGCACGTGACATAAGAGTAAGAGACTCATCATTGTGCCGAATGTTATATAGGCCTGGAAATTGGGTTAAATATAAGTATAGCAGATGTCTAACTATAATTAGTTAAACTTTTGAGATCGTAAAATGAAACCAAATGGACCACCATTCTACTTCACCTAAATTGCTCATCTTGCTAAAAATTGTTAGTGACTGTGACTGCCTTGTCACAGTGAGAGGAGAATTTGGACCAGGGCTTTGAATGCATGGTCTCCCTGCTCCCAGCTGGTGATTTGATAACTGTTTGCCTCCCGCTGGCCTCTCCTGGGCAGAGAGACAGCCGTTTGGGAGGAGACGGTAAGCACAACACGCCATGAGCTGTCCCAACAATCCATGTCACCCAGACAACTAATGCCACTCACACAGCGTATCCAAGAAGAGCCAGCATGGGTCCAGCATGTTGGAATTGTTTTCCAGTCCATTTGTCTGACTCTAGTCCATTAGGACCGGAATCTGATCCTACAATTGTCTTCTAAAAATCATGACAGTTTATTGAAACTATCTATATCAGAGCTTATGTTGTTCCAGGGACCTCCCAGAAGAAAATAAAAACATTCACTGTGAGATCATATATATTCAAAGGTTTGCGCCACATTTTCCCAAATAATAGCAGATCTACAAGCGCACAGCCCGGCACTCGGTGCCGCGCGGCCCGCGCTATGATCTTGTGGATCTGCTATTTTTCAACAGCTAAAGTTTAAAATAGTGGTTAAAAGGCGACACAGATGCGCCCTCAGGTCTAAATGGGCTATTTAGAACACCAGGTGAACAATTTCCGTATTCTGTTTGCAGTCAGAAATGGCCTTTAGGCCAAGAAGAATTGTTTGTAACTAGGTCTGTCACAATTATTACATATGCACAATCGCAATTATTTGAGATAATTGCAATTATTTGGGATAATTGTTTTTATACATTCTTGGGGGACTTCACCATTTTTGCAAAAATATATATACGTTAATGACATTTAGAAGATTTAGAACACTTTCCTGGGGGTCTTTATGTGTGTAATATGTGGTTTTAGATATTTTAGATTTTAGTAGTGAACTCAGTGTCTCTGATGTCATCGACAGTACTTTTGGATGATGTTTCAGAAGTTTACGAGCACACAAATGGATTCATCGTCAAGTAAATGTTAATGATCATGACAAACCTACTACAGCAGTTTTTCAACAATGCCTGTTTTGACTGTGT
>OOFJ01112913.1:0-10442 GCA_900323375.1 Benthosema glaciale
TATCTGGTTTTAGTATATATTTTCTCTTATTATTCAGGTTATTGTAGTGGTCAATTTGTATTGGTGGTGGGGCGGGGGTCCCGAAGCATGGCCAGAGCAATTCCGGGGGTCCCCAGACAAAAACGTTGAGAACCCCTGGTGTAGATGGACAAAAGTACAGATTCAACTACGGTCCGTTTGACTAAGAATAGGGGGTTAATACCTTGTTTTACTGCATATTTAGGGTTTTTAACACAATGACAATATGAAACTCACTCTCTGTCTCCGTCTGTCTCCACAATACAATCCTCAGTGTTCATTCATCCATTATTAACTTGGTGGATTTGACAGCCGTCTGAACTCTCCACCGTCACCTCCTCAGATTATGTCATGTATAGTTCTGTGGTCAAATATCAATTGGAGGCCCCCGGTGCCTACTGGGATAATCTAATGCTCTGATCTATCCTTCTATTTGTTTGGGGGCCCTGGGACGAATCCCAGGGTCGTAACAAAATGGGGTGGTGAAATGAGGTTCCAAGTGATCGCTACTGGCCATCACTGATGATGACAAGCCTTGGATCCAGCCTTATGTTGTGCTGTCGCTGGGTTCTGTTCATTACTTCAATTAACAGTTTCACCCCCAAGGGCGAGTTAGACGAGAAGGTCTAAATAAGACCTTTCCCTCCCGAAGGCGAGTTAGACGAGTTGTGTTTTAATTGTTTTATCCGCGCTTTTAATCTGTTTTAATTCGATCGGCCAATGTGGACGGACAGCTAGGGATATGAGGCGCGTGTGGATGGCGTCATCGTTTTGAAAGGACCCGTCGCATAAGCGCAAAGACTTCTGTGAAAATGAGTCCCATTCAAGTCTATGGTGCGCTGTGGCTGCTTTGGGCAAGGACAGCACTTTGTAGTTGTTTCGCATCGCTCGTGTTTATGTTTTGGCTGTTCATCAAGATGCAGTGGGACTATTTTCTGGGCGATTTTTATGGATTAAAGACGCAAATACTTCGGCGTATGCTCCAAAGGCAATACAACAATCCCGGCAGCGATGCGAGTTAGGGGATAAACCTTTAGTAGGCAAAGTGTTAAGGTTTGCAAAGTGTCAGTTTGGTGTTTTTGTGTGTGGCCACTGCGATGCAGCGAGTACACGTGCCCAACGGGGGCCCGGAGGACCGACGAGGCACAGAGACTGGAGGGCTTCAAAATGGCACGGCGTTTGGGAAGCAAAACGCTGATGAAGATCATGATAATGATGATGGAATGAAAGTCTGTGATGTCATGAGACTCTCTGCACTTCTAGGCAGCATTAAGAGTCTAGACGACAGCAGAAGATGGAGAAGTAATATCGTAGCATAGTGGCTGCAATGTGAGAGAGTCCGAGCACGATAACGTATACCAGCAGACATCATTCTATAAGTCACCAAATATCTGTGTGTCTGGCACATACACATATATTTCTACACCTCAGAGTTAACACTGAGTGGTTATGTATTATCAACATCACACACGCATGCGGACACGCACACACGGCTGTACTCTTCTAGTGCAGTATAAGCCTTGTATACACACAAAGTCAGTCTAACCAACTCTATATCACTGTAGTAATCCAGTTATCTGCCAGTTAGACACACACCCATAAGCATGCATATACTCAAGTTTCTCTCTCTGTCTCTCTCCGTCTCCCTCACACACACACATACACACGTACGTCCGTCTCGTACTTATCAGCAGAGCTCCGTTTCACTTAGTCTGCTGGCAGAGAGAGATATTAATTATTATCAGCAGAGGAAGGATCAGAGAGAGAGAGAGAGATGGAAGAAGGGTGGGAAAGGATGAGTGCAAAAGGAAACAGAAGGAAATGAAGACAATCTTTATGAGACACTGGTGATTGAATTTGTGATACACACATGAATGGATGGATGTGCGTGTGTGCCGTGCATGCCTGCTGTGCATTCCCGCACGCACACACACACACACACACACACGCACACCTCTTTCTACATGAAGTAACCTACAGTATAGAAAACTCCATCTCTTTGTCTCTGCAACTCCACTCTCTCTACATACAATGTCCCTGACTCTGTCCGGCGCGTGCCCTCATCCTCCTCCGTTAATAATCCCTTTAATAACGATCAATAGCTATTTAGTCTGCTCAGACAATCATGGGAAGGGAAGGGAAGGGAAGGGAAGGGAAGAGAAGAGAAGAGAAGAGAAGAGAAGAGAAGAGAAGAGAAGAGAAGAGAAGAGAAGAGAAGAGAAGAGAAGAGAAGAGAAGAGAAGAGAAGAGAAGAGAAGAGAAGAGAAGAGAAGAGAAGAGAAGAGGTGCACTTTGAGACTTTGCTGCTCCAATTAAAATTGGAATCATTCTCAAGGACAGCGACTACATTTTACTTAATTAAAATCCAATTTCATGAGCACGTAATCACTTTTCCCTCCAAATCATTGCAATTTGGGCCAAGTCCAGTTGATCATTATGGTGGCGAGTGACCCTGTTTTCTGTTCATATACTGTACATGTCCTATTTTATACCAGTCACTCATTGGATGGCTCTTTTATTATAGGATTTAGGCCAAAGTGCATCAGAGAAAAGAAGAGAAGAGAGAATTGAATAGACACAGAGATGAGAGCACCCCCAAGTTACTGTGGTTGCTCTGTCTCTCTGTATCTCTCTCGCTCTGCTAGATAATTGCCATTCCACAAACATACAGTATTAACTCAGCAGCTTGTGTTGTTTAGGTGGCTTCACTATCCGGTTTCTGTGTGATCACAATATGACATTGTTGAGTATGAGATGATGGTATTGGAATTTAATTGAGCAGCCTTGAAATGAACTTCCTCTACTGTGTGGGTTTGAGTCATTTTTGACTCCTCCTAAAGTTGTATCATATCATTTACATTTTCACCGTTGGTTCTCTCGTTCTCTCTCTCTCTCTGAGAAAAAGGTGAAATTAGCCTGAAATGATACAAGGTGACATCAGAGGCGGCAGCACGCACACACATACACCCTTCGTCACGCTTCAGTGGCCCTTGCAGGCAGCGCAGCGCGACGCCATCAAAGCCAAGCCCCGTATACACACACACACACCTCGCCTGTTAAACATACACACGGACGGACACACACACGCGCACGCACGTGCTCGTGCTCGTGCACGCGTTCATGCCCGTCACAAGAAAGACACACACGGCACACGCACGCAGCCACGCACGTACAATGTCTGTCACACACACTGTCTGTCACACACACACTCTGAGCGGTGGTTTAATTGGAAGTGCTGAAGGCTGAAGAATTTCTCCTTCATCTCACAATACTGTAATTGAATCTGAGACGCATGTGTGTGCCTGTGTGTGTGCGTGCGTGTGCGTGCGTGCGTGTGCGTGTTCAGCTGATTCAGGAGTTTCCATTGACAGTAACAGTAAAAACAGAAATGTGTTCTTCCCTCTGAGGAGCCTTTCCATCCTTCCATCCTCCTGCTCCTCTCTCTCTCTCTCTCTCTCTCTCTCTCTCCCTCTCTCTCTCCTCATTTTCTCCCAGCAGCAGTCTCCTCCTCCTCTCTACTCTCTCTCTGCGCTCTACATAGACAGCCCATTATTGTGAATTCAAATCCCAAGCAGGCATATTTCAAGCCTTTATATTTATATATTACTTCCACCACCACACAAATAAAGGGTGATGGTTTAGTCCTCTGGGGGGGCTGAAATGCGTGCAAGCTTGCGCGTTATTACCGACATGTCAAGAGTATCTTGACATCGCCGGGGCCGCGTCGCCAACATCAAACCAAATCGACTTGGACAGAACATTTTATATTCCAACAATGGCGGCCGCGATCTCACACTTCTCCTTTTTGACCAATTAAACCAACCCCAACTACTTTAGTTCACTGTTTCACAAACATTGGGTCGGGACACATTTGTGGATCACAGACACATGTTTATGGGTCCCTTTATTTTTTGGTTTCCTACATTTGGTTTTGAATGATTATTTCAAAAAAGAATTCACCCAAGGTTGGCAGAGGGAAGTGTAGAGCAGACTGGGGTAGATTAGATCATTGACACTGGGTACACATTTTTGTCATGAATTAAAAACAAAATGCAAAGATTTCTTTCAGTAATTTCATGAAGAAATAAAAGAAAAATCAAAGAATCAAAGAAAGAAAAGTAGTGAAAATAGCCGATCTACAAGCTCACAACACGGTGCGAAGAGCTTGTAGATCTGCTGTTCTTTTTTGTTTGGGTCCTGTCTAATTTCAATCAATCAGATGTATTGACACTTCCACAATAATTTCTCCACTGCTTTAGTTGACTGGGGCCCCCAGCATGTCTCTGTCTGTACTTGCTCTTCTTATATCCCTCTACAAGTTCACAATGCGTTCGTTCCAGACGAGTAACACATTTTGCCTACAATATGGGGACGTGAACTTCAGTTAATTCATGTGTCAAGTGCGCACAAGAATTGTAGCACTGATCAGCCCAGCGGTTTGTTAGATTAGCTCTGGACAGACACAGACAGACACACACAAATGCCACTTGTAGACAGCTAGCATCCATCCTGCATACTGCATAGCCATGTCGTAAAAATGGAAGGAGTAAAATCAGAGATTATAATCTGTGAGTGGGTCCTGTAACCGAGACGAAACCGTAAATCCTGCCGCCTGTTTAGACGACCTCAAAAAAAGCGAGCGGCATATTCGTTTTTTCTTTATTTTGTCTGAGCACAATGAGATGTGAACAAGCTACTAATGGCCCTCTTATCACAGTCACACACACGAGGACAGAGAATAAAGCACAGGGTTGTTGAAATAAAAAACAAGGGGGACCTTTTCTCAGGTTTCTAAGCTGCTTTTATAAGAACCTCCAGGGGTTTATGGTTGCAACTTGCACATAGTGCTCTCTCTTGTAAAAAGCTTGTATTTAGTTGTAAAATGTGTCTATCAAAACAATGTATCCGTCATTCTCTCCTTCTTGGAAATGCAACCCTCTGTAAACGGTAAGGTTTGTAGTGTGTGGACTGTGTGGAGTGTTACTTCCAGACTGCACTGCGTACTACTGCAGGATTGACTATTTTACCACAATGTCTCTTTCTATCGGTCTATACCAGTGGTTTCCAAACGGTGTGTGCAAAGCCACACTGCGGTGCAGCCACGAGAGTCAAGGTGTGCCTTGGGATTTTGTGTCAAACCACACATTATTATTGCAATATCAACTATCCATAAAGGTTAATTATCTGTACTCGGAGTGCGGTCATTTCCCAATACCTAGGCAAATTCTATACCTACAAAATATATTTTATAGGCCTATACAGTTTTCAACCCGTCCCTGTCCCTGTTGTGGCACCTAGGGAACAATTCTTATTGGCCCAAAGGCACACCCACCTCTGGCAAGTTTGAAAACACTGATCTACACCGCCGTGTAGCCGTGTACCGTTACTGTGTGCAACCAGGCGGGTGAAGAAAACTGCTAAATTCCTCATGATGGCTTCATACTCAAGCAGCCAACAAGGGTCAACATGACCCCTGAAACCATAAATATATCACACCGGTGTGAGGAAATCTCTCCTTTCTGTCTGTGTCTTTGTCCATTTCGTTTTTATAATCCTGTCTGCCATGCTCTTCGGAAACATCTGTTGTGTGCGTGCGTGCGTGTGTGGTGCAGTGCGTGCATGTGCGTGCGTGCGTGTCTATCTGTCTACAGATAGCCGTTAGAACAGGGTTGAGCCCATATAACCACAGACACTATTTTCATGCCACCTCTCCTCTCACCTCCATCTTCTTATTCCCTTTCTGTCTATCTCTCCATCGTTAATCTCTGTTACTATTCAAATGCTGACATTTAAAATGACTTCACACACCGACCGACTGGCTGCACGATAAGGCAAGAGAGGAGAGGGGGGCAGGAGGAGAGGAGAGGGAGAAGGAGGAGAGGAGAGGAGAGGGAGGCAGGAGGAGAGGAGAGGGAGGCAGGAGGAGAGGAGAGGGAGAAGGAGGAGAGCAGAGGGAGAAGGAGGAGAGGAGAGGGAGGCAGGAGGAGAGGAGAGGAGAGGGAGAAGGAGGGTACAGGGGGAGAAAAGAGAGGAGAGGGAGGCAGGAGAGAGGAGAGGGAGAAGGAGGGTACAGGGGGAGAAATGAGATTGCTGAACAGGATATGAGGGGTAACAGAGACGATAGGGAGAAAGAGAGATTAGGCAATAAAGGGGAGAGAGAGAAATTGAGACGTTTAAGTTATCTCCACTACCTACCTAGTGTTCTGTATATACAACAACAAAAGTAAAAAAAACTAAATACAAATAAATCAGTTTTTGTACATTTTCATACATGTATTGTATGTACTGTTGTTGTTTTTTATTTCACACTTGCTTTGGCAATGTAAATGTATGTCTGCCAAAGCCTCTTTGAATTGAAATTGAAACTGAACAAAAGAGAATACATGTAACCGAAAATTTAGAGATATCCTTCCCGAACTCTCTCCAGCCTCTCATCCAGTCTCTCTCTCCGTCTGTGAATGAGTTCACGCTAACCCCAGGAGAGAGTCAGGTTTCACTCGTTCTCAGGAAAGCTGACCCCCTCCCCCCACCCTCCTTTGTTCACTTCTTTATACCTCTCCCCCTCACCCACCTCACTCTGTTCTCTCTCCATAGCCCTCTCCACCCCTCTTCTTTCTCTTTCTGTCTGCCTCCAAATGTCTCTCTTTCTTTACCTCAGTCTTTGTTTTCACGCACACACACACGCACGCACACATAAACTCATAGAAAATGGTCAAATCTACTGTACAACTCATCTACCCAGTAAAAAGCCTCAGTGCCTCAATTTGGCTCCGAAGAGTGTCCAAATGGATGTAGCAGTCATGCGTGGTTGTGTCCTTGGTAGTACAGTATAAAGCAGGTATTGCGTTACACCTTGGATGGCTTGGAGCCCTGCGGCATTACCCAGTTCTGAAAAGAACTGCTGTTAATGTTATGTTAAACACGTCCCTCTGTGATTCATTCCATAATAATTCAAATTGAGAGAGTCATGTTGTGAATCATGAGTCAGACTTGGACGCAAACACACAAAATACATTGTTCTGAGTTCAGACAAGTTGGCTTTTTCCTCTGTCGAGTTAACGAGAAAAAAGAAAACCCCACAACAAGTCTCGACTGGCTGGCAGATTCCCGACTAGCACGTAGTCACCGCCACCCACTTGACCTAAAATACAGGCTGGCGCACTAGACACTACAGACACTTAAAAACCTGAAAGCCATGGTGTTCTTCAACCGTAGCATGACTCCACAGGCACAAAAACACAAATAAACATAGGAGGAAGAGAGACGCAGTGTAGCAAGCGGAAACGACTGACATTTCGCCGCCAGGCACCTTAAAGTAATGACGGCAAACTGCTTTCCTGTGAATGGGCGGCATGACACTACGGTGAGGGCTACCATTTGCTGTGTGGAGGTGAGCTCACCGACACCGGGATTCCTCAACAACTCACTCACACACACACACTCACACACACACACAAAACCAGTTAGGGCTAGACCGTTGAGAGTAGAGATACTGATTTCTGTCTCTGAGCCAGAGCGGCTGTGATTGTTATAGCACACAACAACAATCCAACGTGTTACTTTAACTCTGAGAGTGTAAGAGTCTCTGAGTTATACATGGATAAATTAACACTGAGGATTCTTACTGTGTAAAACTCAACTGACAAATGGGTGTGGTACTGTTTACATCTACACGGAACCACAAGCTACACTTAATGTGAAACATTTATCACGTTGACTCGCCGCTGAGCAGAGGGCGATCATCAAATGACGCTCTTTTAGCCATTGGAGAAAATGTAACATGAACAGGCCAATCAGAGACCGGGCAGACGGGTGTTTGTATTCTACGGCCAATCAGAGCACGGCTGACGTTTTGGCCCGAAAAAGAGGTCTGGTGGACAAGATAAGAGCGGAGCAAACACACACACGCGCACATAGGTGCGCATGCACGCACATGTGCGTGTGTGTGTGCGTGCGTGCGTGCGTACACAGTAAGGCCAGATGGAGAGGGTCAGAAATGAGGAGATTTTGGGAAAGCCTTGAGGAGAGCAGGGGGAAGACAGGATAGAGAGAGAGAGAGAGAGAGAGAGAGAGAGAGAGAGAGAAGCAGAGGAGATCGGAGAGGGATGAATGAAAAGGAGGGACAAGAAGAGGAATTGTATGCGGTTTCAGCAGGGGAAAAAGGGAGGAAAAGAGAAAACATTGAGAGAGCCGAGAGCCATAAGCAGGTTAAATCTGTAGGAGCTAGCTTAGCGACTCAGCACAGACGCTAGTGACACGACTGAACTGACTGGCGGCCTGTTCAATTGTCCGGCTGACCGCTTTACTGGCTGGATGAGCGACTTAACCCATTTCAGCCTGAAAACGATGCTAAAAATGTCTTCTAAATACTGAAAGTTTTCTGAAAAACCCTTATTTCTATGTTAGTAGTTCTCAAATAATGAATCTCAAGGACCCCAAAAATTATCTGTAATTGGCCCCCGACCCTCATCTGAAAGTATGTTGTTCCAGAGACACCCCCAGAACCAAAGATATGAGTTAAAAATATTCGCTCTGAAACAATATATTCAAAGATTTGTTCCACATTTTCGCGATTTTTCAAAAATAGCAGACCTACAAGCTCGTAGCGCGCCACTCGGTGGCGCGCTACGAGCTTGTAGATCTGCTATTTTTCAATAGCTAAAGCATAACATAGTGCTTGAAACACCAAAAAGGGTCCCGTCTAGAAAGGGTTAACGGCCCCACCGGCCCGGCGGGCTGGATTTAGTGTATCGGTCCCGTGTTTGTGCAGCAGTGGCACTTCTGTTGTTCCACCGCACAAAGGCCAACTCTCCACACCGACACACAATGAACAACCTGAAACAGCACTTAAGAGAGAGGCGCGTACAGAAAGAGACAGAAATGCAGAGACACGCCAATGAAAAGAGGAAATTAAAGTGTTATAGACAGAGGGAGAAAGACTGAGAGGCAGGGATTCAGCAACTACAGAGAGATGTGAATGTTTTGGTTTGGTTTGGTTTGGTTTAGTTCAGCTTACTTGTATTTGCCTGTAGGGGCCGAATTAGGGATAACTGTCTTTGTGGCCCCTCACCCTCCTCACCTGTACTACTCTACAATTATTTTAATTATTATTTTCTAAAATGGGTGTTTCCCCTGTCGTGCTATTTTCCCTGTGAGCTTTGTGTGTTGTGCATCATCTTGTCCTGTTGACTGTGACTAGAAGTTTGTATATGAAACTCTCAGCTTCTGGTGTCCATGCTGCCTGCTTGCATACTAGTTATAGAGATAAACAAATGAGACCAACTCAATGACTTGCATGTTTGCAACACAGCATGTGGAGCCATCTTAAACACCTAACACGTATACTGTGTTGACTGGGGCTCTATACTTCTTAGTTAGTGGGTACTACTGTGTTTATAAATGTTACATGTAATGTGTAATTGCTCACAAACAACGTACTTCTAGCCATTTCTAAGTATATGTTCTGGAAGACACGCTTACATACATTCTGCGCCGATGAGCCGATCTTTACAACAAAAATCTGACACGGGTCATTAGGACATAAACCGTAAAAGGAAACCTTGATAATTGCAGAAAACTGCTTTACACCGACAGACCACTGTATGGACTGGAGGTGTGCATGGCGTGTAGTGGGTGGGGGGGTTGAAACACAGGCTAAATCCGCCTCTGCTCGCCTGTTCACCACCATGTGAACTTTTGAAATGAGTGAGTCACAGCGCTGCGCTGGCAGCAGATCCATTCACTCCAGAGGAGGCAGTTCCATCCAGCAGGACTATCCAGTAAGGCTATTTACTCACAGGCAGCGCGGTGTGACTCACCGTTAGTAGGAAGTAAGGTATCTATTCCCCATCCACAGCACTTGTGCTTTTAACCACTTAATCCCTCCTCTTAGTAAACGAATTACTTGGGTTGACCAGGATCGCCTCTGTACTTGGTACACTCTTAAATAATTTCCCTCTACACCAACAGATCTTTGCCAAAAAAACAGCTGTTCTGTAAGCTCACAAGCTGTAGCTTGTAGACTGGGTTTGCTATTTTCAGCGAATGTTCCCCACAAGATAATTATGGATGCTTGGGTTCAAGTGGTTAATACAAGCAAGAAGAAACTAATCTCAACCTGTTATTGATTGGTTTCAAGACAATTGTCAAATCTCTACCGGTGTAGACAGCGGTACCCGTGTAGACAGCGGTACCCGTGTAGACTGTAATTTAGGATGAAGTTACTGCGCCTGTCCTGACCATTTACATGCATCGGCGTGATCAGCCCGTGGGAAAGGCAAGATCAAGTCTCAGTTTACAAGACCTGATCTTGTGACAATATTCTGCCGGCTGACGTGTCTTAAAACTGTTATTGTCTGTCGATATTAAATCCAAGAGGGACAGAGGCACTACCTGAGGAAAAAATGGTACCACACCTCCCTCCC
>OOFJ01112925.1:0-16332 GCA_900323375.1 Benthosema glaciale
CAGTCAAACACAACAGCCAAAGGGAACACCGAAAAAAGTCCTTGCGGTCTTGTTTCCATTCAGGTCCTGGGTATTCAGTTCATAATCATGACATAAAAATAACAATAACAATTTTCAAATCATCATAAAAGGTAAACACACTAACAAAACAGTACAGGTTGGGGAACAAAAAGGGGTTATAGGGAGGTGGGGGAAGTTGCTGGACTAGAGGGAGGGGGGGTAATCATTTCCTCTCCCTTTGGCATGCTGAAAGGTGTTTTTTCAGGCCTGTTTTAAAGGACGCCAAAGATTTACTCTTTTTGAGGGAGGGAGTCAGGGCATTCCACACTTGGGTGGCTGTGCTGTAGAAGGAGAATTTGCCCATGTTTGTTTTGAACGTGGGTGGTACCAGATTGTTGTTCTCACTTCCTCTTGTCTTGTGTCTGTGGGAGTCGCTAACCTTTTTCAAGTAGTTTGTCAAGTAGGCGGGTACAGATGGCACAGAGGGCAAGGCTATGTATCGGACATAATGGCTGTGTGGCAATTATGTATTATGAACTTTCCATACAACTCACATTCTGCTCGGTAAAACTTCATTTGTCAGCTCCATTTATGGAGATCTAAGTTTTTGAGGTTTGAGGTCAGGTGTAGAGTTGCTGGCCGGCTCCGTATACACTATGAAAATCTATTTGATGATCCAGTCTTCTCCATGTATGGCTATCCAGGGTTTGATGAGGTTAGTTATCACATAGTTCTCTGATTTCAGAAGTGTCAATTCGAAGAGTTTATGACTGACTAAACAGATTATTCAGAGTATGTTTGTATAAAACAGTAGTTGTGTGTTATTAACAGTATAGCACAGCCATTGTAAGGGTGGGTGTCAAGTAGCTACATAAAGTTAATTATTAAATCTCACAAAAAGAAAAGAAAGAAAGTCAATAAATCACAAGAAGAAAGCAACAGAGTCAAGCAAGAGTCTTTATTTGCTCTTTGAAATAGGGTCAGTTATCATTTATCATTGTTCATCCCCTCATGCCCAAGCCAGATTATTATTCCTTAACTCTCTTTTATTACATGATAACCTTCCCTGTCTGCCTTTGACCTTTCTTTTGCATCACATTCCCTCCTGTTTTCCATCATTTCTGCCCCCACTTTCACACTCTTTCTATTTTGTATCTATATTGTGTGTGTGTGTGTGTGTGTGTGTGTGTGTGTGTGTGTGTGTGTGTGTGTGTGTGTGCGTGTGCGTGTGCGCGCGTGCGCATGCGCGCGTGCGCATGCATGCGTGCGTGTGCAGAATGGAGGGTGCTCAAAACCTTTTGACAAGCAACCCAAGCCCTGTAATTACTGTGACCACAGTCTCATCCTCCCCTCAACTCCATTTAAGCTTTAATGGAGATGCTACTCCTGTCACCAGTATATTGCCAAGCCCACACTATCTGCACTAAACACTCACACGCATGCACACAAGCACTGATGTTCTCAATGAAGGATACACACACACACACACTGTTCTTATAAGGATGTACCATGTTGGTTATGTGGGAAGAATCATTCATGTGTATGTGGGCAGGATTTGTGTGCAATTTATTACTGCTAATTTATACTGCTATAATATATATACGTATTTTTTAGTGGTTTAGTGGTAAGTGGTATAAATGTAAAGTAATTAAATTAATTCATAATATTACAATATAGGTAAAATATTAGACACTTTCTGACTGTTTTCACTGTGTGTGTGTGTGTGTGTGTGCATGCGTGCGTGTGCATGCGTGCGTGCGTGCGTGTGTGTGTGTGCGCGTGCGTGTGTGCGTGCCTGTGCTCCACTCTGCAGAGGCACTCCAAGTCCAGGCTAACCTGCCATACATCGGAGGATGACAATGATGTTGAGGAAGCCTCAGTGCATGAGGCTGGAAGCCAGTTCAGCAGGTGGGTTGTCAGTCTACTTGATCCAAACACAGGCCCCTGGCTGACACTGACATTGGCTGGGTTTCCCAAAGCTGCGTGAGAGCCATCTAAGGTACTGCATGGAGAAAACCTGTTTCCCAAAAGCCTTTTGAGCCTACGCAGTATCTTCATTAGCAGCAGCTGGTTCTCAAGAGCACAGCGCTACGTGTCTTATTAGCTGACTTTCAATTCAATTCAATTCAATTCAATTCAATTCAATTCAATTCAATTCAATTCAATTCAATTCAATTCAATTCAATTCAATTGAGGGCTTTATTGGCATGAGAAAACATACGTTTACATTGCCAAAACAAAAGGCACAATACAACAGTACAACGGTACTACTTGCACATGCATGCTCGTGCGTGCGCGCGTCCTTCCTCTCACTTTGTTCTCGTAGGCAACCTTTATGGTTCCATTATATTTATATATGCATGGTACTGTCAGGATGCAAATTTCTGCATGGCTGTTCTTGTATTTCTGTACTGACTGTATTTGTGTATGTACTGTATGTTAGAAGTAGATGTGATGTGCGTGCGTGCGTGCGTGCGTGCGTGCGTGTGCGCACAGCATCCATTCCATTCTGCTCCCTATTAAGATGTTTCCCTTTGATGCTCTTTCCTGCTATTTCTAAGCTGCCGCCTGCCATGTTGATGAACAACTCCCCCTTGTGTGTGTGTGCGCGCGTGTGTGTGTGAGAGAGTGTGTAGATGGGAGTAAATATGTGCTAATACCTTTGATGCTTTTTCCTGCTATTTCTAAGCTGCCACGTTGATGGACAACTCCCCCGTGTGTGTGTGTATGTGTGTGTGTGTGTGTGTGTGTGTGTGTGTGTGTGTGTGTGTGTGTGTGTGTGTGTGTGTGTGTGTGTGTGTGTGTGTGTGTGTGTGTGTGTGTGTGTGTGTGTGTGTGTGTGTGTGTGTGTGTGTGTGTGTGTGTGTGTGTGTAAATGTGTGCTAATATCTTTTCCCTCTGTCTATCTACACTGTAGATTCTACAGTATACAGTATGTAATGTACTGTACACACAAATAGTTAATCTTTTTTTTCCCTTTTTCTTTTTACAATGTGAGTGTACAGTTGCTTCATGTGAGTGTACACATGTAACCACATGGACTGAAATGAACACTGAAGATCACAGTACATTTGTGGCCTATATGTTTCTTACCATATTCCTAAATGTAACTTCTGTAATAAAACTATACCTAAACCTAACATTATTCCTTACCTTAACATCAGTAAAACTATGTATAACTCTAACGCTAACACCGTGCTGTGCTGTCTTTATTCTGCTAGAAGTGGACGGAAGAGGAGGACAATGAAACTGAGTAGAGATCTGTCAGAGCTGGTGGTGTTCACCAACTCTGTGGCCTCACACGAGTGTCTAGATGAAGGTACAGTAAGAGACAAGCACGTACTGTACAGTACATGTGCAACATGCAGTCACAAACTGTGTAAAGACACCTAAATCATATCCTAAAGCTTATCTGCAATGCTAGACCAAATGTTAATATTTTCCTCCTTTGCTCCATGAAATTTCTAGGTAAACTATATATAAAAAGGTTAGTGCCAATTGGCGAAATGTTTCCACCACATAGCAACCATCTTCTTAGCAGATGTTAAGCCAGCAAAAAGATGTGATTGCGAGTGCTGTTTAGTTGTATAGCAGTGGGACACATCATTTAATATAAGATGGAGAAGGTGTAATGTTAACGTAAAAGTTAACACAAAAGTAATGAAACTCCAAAATGTGGAAACATGAACTGACCAGTCCTGCCTAGCGATCATGTCATTGGCAGGCAGGTTTCTGAACAGCCCTCCTCTGACACACAGAGTGAATAGATGAAAGTGATCTTAATGAGCTTTAGTGAGGACATATTAGTGTATATGAAGATAGGTATTTTATGTTAAGCCGGCATACAAGCTCTAATTTGATAAATGTGTGATTATTTGTTTATATTAAATTAAATCGATTAGTTGGAATAACTATGTCATCGTGCCTTACCCTACACACCTTGTCCTCCATTCACTGTGGATCTGTCTGCCATGCCATGGTTTCATACAGGTACTCCATGTGACGTCTTGTCATTCAGCGAGACCAGAGCTCAGTCACTGGTCCATCACAGGACTGAAGAGTTCCTTGCGTTCAATCAGAGGCGGCTGTCGCGGGTCTACCCGTCAGCCTATCGCATTGACTCGTCCAACTTCAACCCCCAGTTCTACTGGAACGTGGGCTCCCAACTGGGTGAGGCGGCTGTCTGTCACTCTAAGACTCGAAACACGATTCCTGACATATAGTCATAGACCTCATCTGTCGCTGACCTTCGTCATGTTTTATCTGTGGAGACTGTGGTAACAGAAAAATAGAAAATAGAAATGAAGATATGTGAAGTTGTGCACATATCACATCACACGGTGTGCCATTGTCTTTCTACAGAGACAAAAATAGGGCAAAGAAAGTTCCACCGCACCAGGTTAAGGCAGGTCCGGTGTTCTATTTGATGGATCCGTCTTGATCACTTGAGTACAGAGATATTGTGTACCGATTTGTGTGATGTTTGGACAAAATCGTTATTGGACATAACCTGGTGGTGCTACAATAGGGCAATGTTAAAGGGCGAATGAATAAACAACTAGTTTAGAGAATGCTGTAAACCTATTCATTTCTCTAATAAATCATCCTGAATTGTACCGTCTCTGTAACAGCTGTTCTTGATCAAACCTTTTTTTCTTCTTCATTATTTATATTATTTTGGTCTCTGCTTTCAGGGCTCACAGTAAATCTCTACCACTTAAGCCCTATTTTATACATTGTAAAAACAGATCTATCTAACATATGCTGCTGAGCCGGCCTGATAAGAGTGCCGCGGGTTCAACTCCCGATCCCGACGGTCTTTGCCGCGTGTCTTCCCCCCATCTCTCTCCCCATTGTCAGTCTGCTTTAAACCTTTTCTCCTGGAAATTGTTTAACTTTAGCCTGTCGTGAGTGACGTACCCCAAATAGAAATGCCTGGTTGAAAGAGTAATTTATTTATTTATTTTTCTTTATTTCTTTAGTTTCTCTAAATTACCAGACAGAGGGCAGGATGATGCAACTCAACAGAGCTAAGTTCATGGTAAACGGAGGTAGTGGCTATGTCCTCAAACCCCCGCCCATGTGCAAAGGTAGGGAATCATAACTGTGCACAGAGATGGGAAAAGTACTCAAGTACTTAAGTAGAAGTACAGTTACTTGTGTATAAAAACTGTGATGTGAAGTACCAGCATTATGACTGATGTTAAAATACAGTATACACATAGACCTGAGGTGGAAAGCCTGGTGACGTGAGGTTAACATAGACCAGGGGTAGGCAATCTTTATCTTAAAAGAGCCATTTTTGGCCCCCAAAAGATATTACAATTCTATCTGGAGCCGCAAAATATGTTTGCTTTAATAAAGCAAACTTTCATTATTTGTGATTTTTCTGGTCTTTCAATATTAAATTTTATTGTTTGCTGATTCCTCAAAGCAAATCAAGTATATCAGTAAGACGCAGCATTGGTGGTGAAAACAAACAAAGATGTCTTAGCATTAATACATTCTTTATTTTCCTTCATCATTCGGTGGTCGTCCTTTCACAATAAAGAGTCTTTCCTTTCTCTCCCTATGCAACATATTTTACACTGTTTATTATTAACAGGAAATAGATAGAAACTTAACGACACCTTAACAGCGCCAGACAACACCAACAGCAGCGTGTTCGTGGTAAAGAGAGAAAGCGAGCGAGAGAGAGAACTCGTGCAGTCCCGCATTTCCTAAAGTAGCGTGGCTAAAAGTACAGATACTTGTGTTTAAATGTAACGAGTAAAAGTAAAAAGTAATCCTGAACAGTACAAATACCTGAAAAAAGTACTTAAGTACAGTAATTAAGTAATGAAGTACTTACTTCCCATCTCTGTACATATCACCACATTGTCAAACACCATCTGTCCTGCTCTAACGTCTGATACTGTACCTCCTCCAGGTTCATTCAATCCATTCTCTGATGACCCGCTTCCAGCCTGCCCAAAGAAACAACTCATTCTCAAGATCATTAGTGGACAGCAGCTGCCCAAGCCTCCAGATTCCATGCTTGGGGATCGTGGAGAGGTACCTGTTTACTTAAACATGTGCACAGGCACACAGACAGATACGCCTTTGTATAGTACAGTACATGCACAAGTTTCTTTGGCTAGAGTATATATAGAGGCGTATATTTTTCTGCTCACTTTTCAAAAACATATCCTTCAAAACCTTCAAAAAACCGTGAGCACAAATATTCGGACGCACGTAGCAACACGTTGCAACACTTTACTTGACAAAAATACAGGTGATACAAAATGTCTTTAGTGGACGTGTAGTGTGTGTGTTTAGTGCTAGTGGTAGAGAAAATGTGTGCTCTCTCTCTTAAACTTCACAGCTTCTGAACAAGGTCAAACAGAACAGAACATAGTCATTTAGGCATCAAAGAAAAGAAAGCACCAATCACAAACATTCAATCAAAACTGAACCAATCAAACACAAGGCAGTTATATCAGCAGACCAATCAAATACAAGGCAGTTATACCAGCAGACTGCTGCACATAATTGACATGAGGTCACGCTGCTGCATGGAATTGGTACAATCAAGCAATTAGGTCATCATGACACTAGCTCACAAAGTGGCTCTTACAGTATAATTGCAGAATTGTGCTGCATTTAATGATTTTGTTGTCTGTCTTTCTCTCTCCAACAGATTATTGACCCCTTTGTTGAGGTGGAGATCATTGGCCTGCCCGTTGATTGCTGCAAAGAACAAACACGAGTTGTGGATGATAATGGTAAGACACATGCATTACATGAACATGAACACAAACACACACAGGATAGCATATTATCAGTGGTTGTTGGAACGCTCTCTTCAGTATACTCTAATGTCTGTACATATTTTGCTTGTATTGATAGATTGTATAATATGAGCTGCAAAGCGGAATGTATTTGTCTCTCTTTGTACACTTTCATCAAGAACAATAATCAATATATTTTTCTACCCATGTTGCCGATATCAATCTCTATGGTCTACACTAAAGTCTAATGTAATTCTATATTGTATATAGTTTTTAGCTATAATGGGGAAAAGAAATCACTACATTTTTATTATTAACAGTTGTATTATTATACCGATTCACTGCGATTCAGTATAACGCAACAACCTCACAGAGACAAATGTCTTGATTGTGCACGCATACCTGGGAATAACAATAATTGTGCTTCTGAATGTGTGCGTCCCCTGTAGGTTTTAACCCAGTGTGGGAGGAGACCTTATCCTTCACACTCCACATGGCTGAGGTCGCTCTGGTGCGCTTTCTCGTCTGGGACCACGACCCTATTGGACGAGATTTTGTTGGTCAACGGACTGTTGCCCTCAGCAGCCTTATGCCTGGTCTGTGCAGTGTTTCACTTATTGTGCATTGAGTTGTATAAAGGTTTGAATGTGTATGCATAAGGGGCCCGAGGTGTTGGGGTATGCATAGTGACACGGTCTGTCACTGTCCATTAGAATCATTGTGGATATGATGCTGCAAACACATGCATTTCACAGGCATATGGACTCATATGATATCCCCCATGGCACTTAACATTTATATTACTACGGTATATATTCTTGTCAACATGGATGGACTGTCTGTGGGCAAGTGCAGCTTGATAACATTTAACCGCTTGATATCTCTGTTTGATTTTGTTATTTCACTCTGTCATATTCTTTGTCTCTCTCTGTCTCTCTTTCTCCCCTCATCTCTGGCAACAGGTTACAGGCATGTGTACTTGGAGGGCTTGACTGAGGCTTCTATATTTGTGCATGTAACAGTGCAAGATATCTATGGAAAGGTAGGTGTAATATTATGTTAACTTGTACTTTTTATTCTTAAGGTTAGGACAGGGGGGGTTTCAATTATTTTATTTTCGGGCCAAGGACCCGCTAGCTAAGACAGAGCTAAGCAGGGACACCAACAAGGCAACAACATAATGTACACATACATTGTGTAGGCAGATTGTAACATTTTCATAGATTTCATAGACTTAGTTTGACAGCAATGACATTGTGTAGCGCTGTGTGGGATCAGACAGTTAACCACTTAAATCCTCAATACTTAGACTTGTACTTGGTCTGCTCTTTTCTTTCCTCTACACCAAACCTCTTTGCCGAAAATAGCCAATCTACATGCTCACAACGCCTCGCAGTGCGAAGCGGTGTGAGCTTGTAGATCTGCTATTACGCCCCATCCCATTCAGCTATGCACAGACAGGAGGGACATTTTATTTATTCTTTGTTTGTTTTTTTGGTTCCATTCCTAATAATGCTGCCGGTTCTAATGTCATTACTCAGATCTCAAATGTTCTATTAATGGCTAGGTGTGCTGTGCTGTCATGTTCATTTCGGCACAGCTGGAGAGCCTATTTCAACCAATTGCTTTGCCAAAGGAACTACCTGTAGTCGTGATATAAATAATTATTTCATTCCACTTTTGCCTTTTCTTTTTGGGCGACTCCTCTGCGTACCACTAAAGGGGGGTTCAAGTACCACCAGTGGTACTAGACGGTACCACAGGTTGAGAATCACTGAGTTAGGAGATGGGTTAGAGAGAGGGGTTATACCCTTTCGTGTGCCTTCAAGTTCAGACTGTACTTTCATACAGTCTGAACTTGAAGGCACACGAAAGGTTGTTGAAACAGCATCTCACATAATGTGATTTATTTCTCTTGCTTTATTTAAAGGTAAACTTTTTGAACCCTTGTCTTTCTAGTGGAGCCCTCTAGTCCTGAATCCCAGCTTTACAATAATGCACTTTCTAGGATCTAATAAGGTATCCTGATACTTGTAGGGTCTATAAATGTGGTCTGACATGGCACATGAATGCATGAAACATGTGTTTTGTGTTTTTTTTGTATATGCACATTTTGTTGCATGATATTTATCCATCTACATACATATGCCATACACTTTGCTTGTATATCTGCTGCTTGTTTGAACTTAATTGGAGGAGCCATAGGTGCATCCCTATTCACAAAAATAGCTGCAATAAATCCAAATGTATTTATTGTTGTTTTCATTTGATTGTTGTTGATGCTTGTCAAACATGCATGAATAATTGTATAATGCCTTAATACTGATTGCTTATGTGTGGTAATTTGGAAGTAAATGGCGCCATCTGTAGGCTAGCTAAAACATTGCATTCTTGTTGCTTGAATAAGTAGCCTTTCACTTCATTATTCGTCAGAATAACATATTTTGTTTAATCAGTGATTCAGGGGCTGGAGCCAGGATATGAATTAAGATGAACACTGAACACTGCATTCATGTATAAGGACATTAGTGTACAGGTTATGTCCATTTTATCTCAGTTGTGCATGTTACTGTATGTGGAATGTAGTTTTGGTGTACGATAATTGTTATTCCTTTCTGACATCATCTTTTTCCCTAATTTCTTCCTGCTCTCAGGGACAGCATCTGCGTGGATTCAGAGGGTTGTTTAACCGTTCCTCTAAGTGCTCTGTGGACACCAGCTCTGGTGCCATGCTAAGAAAGCGCTCTATCAGTGACCATCTCCTGCGCCGCACAGCCAGCGCCCCCGCCAAAGGACGCAAGAAAACCAAATTGGCCCTAGCAGTGTCCCTCGCTTCCATGTCAGATGGGACGACCAGCACAGCCGTAGAGGCTAGAGGAGAGGGAGCAGTGGAAAAGCGTACCCTGGCCCGAGTCCCCCTCACCCATAGGCCTGTGTCTATGCCCCTGGAAAGGATGCTGCAAGGGCAGCTGTCTCTCTGTTCCCCCGACAAGGTGCAGCGTGATTTGGACACTGTCATTGGTGGGTAATACACTCTGTGGATAAACTCTGAAGCAACAGCCAGGCAAATCACATGGGAAAAGTCTGTTTAAGATTCTAAGAATCTTTATCTTAAACCGTCCTTTTCCCATCTGATTTTCAATTTAGTTACAATTAGTTATTTATATTTCATCTTAAAGTTTGTGTGTATGCATTCCCCCAATGCAAACGCAACAAACAAACCAACTGTGCTTGTTTCATTTCTTTTAGTTTACAATGTACAGTAGGCATTTAGCAGACACTCTTAATCCAGAGCAAGAACGAAACATGGCAACCAATACATAATTTACATAAAGATAGTCATCATGAATCATACAACAGTGGAATATTAATATAATGAAACTGCGTATACTATATACTATAGAGTGCTATGTCTACATAAAATGTTATCTAAGTTATGTAACTTAGATAGACATAGCAAAGTTGAGCCTTTGCATTCGCCTGTAACGTCGTCAAATGTCTTGTCGCTTTTACTATGATGAAATGTTCAATTGTTATAATACCTAAGCTACTTTCTCTCACCTAACTTTCTCCAGAAAGCTTCATGTGAAGTGACAGGCTGCATACTATTTTTTGCCGCACACTTTAACTTTACTTTTCTGCCCCTTCTTCACTCTGTTGCTGCTTTTTTATAATAGAGAACTGACTAGGATATCCCAGCAGGTAATCTAAAATGCATATTGTGCAATGGTTGCCTCATTCAGAAACATACTTGTTTTGCGTCACCCAAGTTATTTTGTTGTAAAGTGTTCTGAGAGTACTGCTATTGTGGTTTGATCCCATTTGACCATCTCTTCCCTAAAAATGATGATCCAGAATATGGATGTGTCCTTCTGTTTCCTAAGTCTCAGTCTCATTTTTGAGCTCCCTTTTGAGTTTTACATGGTGGTACATTCCATTTGTCCGTGCATTGCTAATGGTTTGTGTTGGCTGGACTGAACGTGTCAGTTAATTGTTGGTTGGCATGGTGTTCTACATTTCATGGTAAAATGCATGACTACATTTGGCAAATCTTTGTTTTTGTCATTATAGGGACGTTTCACCGGCCTAGGTCTTCCTCTGTGGATCTCCACATTGAATCATCAGCATGCCTTGAACCCAGAGTCTCCACCCCTTTGAAGAAATACAGCAATATAAATAAAGAGACCGACCAATCAGATGAGACGTCGTATCTGGTTATTGGTGGAGGAGATGCGAGACGTGTCAACGACTACCCCAAAAGCCAATCACAGCAGGTCATGGTCAATGGAAATTGCAAAGCACAGATCAATTCCACAGGCACGCAGACACATCCTTTCAGTGTACTTTCGGAGAACACCCACAGGGGTCTAAATAAACCAGAGACATCATCGAACAGCACAGCTTTCACCAGTGCACCTTCCATCTCCTCATGTTCCTCTCCTGCCCCAGGTTTTGTGGTACCTCTCTCCCCTGTCATGGAGCACTCTGATCTAAAGAGCCCAAGGTCCTTAGAGGACACCACCATCTCCAGACTAATTGATGCCGTTTCCCTGGGCAATGCAAATGATACCCATGGCTCCATCTCTGCTCTAATTGGGCAATTTGATATCACTGTTGACCAGAATGATCATTCCATATTATCGAATGGCGATCTGAACATTGACCACCATGTCTTCGGTGCGCCTTCCCATTACTCAACTCAAATTGCTGGCACCCCAAACCAGTCAAACTTCAAGCCTAACATCCCACTAAATACCCTGCAAGATGTCATGTCTCCTCTCAAGACCAGCAAAACATCCATTCCTCCAGGGAGAATGGAAGGGCATGTCAGTCCTCAAAAAGCTGCACAAAAGACCAGCTATACAGACCACAAGCTCATTTCACCGCAGAAGACTCCCCGGGCTAATCAGTCCGCCCCGCCACTGTTTTCCAGCCCAGAGACTGCAGAGCAGGAGGATGTCTACACCATTTTGGACGAGGAGGTGCTCTCACCTACATCCGTGTATAAGATGAAGCAGCAGACAATCTGTCTTCAAGCACTCTCCACAGGGATTATGTCCTCAAGTAGCTTGGGGTCCTCCCCAGCAAAGGTCCATCAGTGTTTGGAGACAGATTCTACTCAGGCCTGGCATAATGCTCAAACACGGAGGGGTGAGGAGGCAGAGGAGAGTGTGTATGAGGAGGTATGTGATCCTCCAGGAATGATATCTGAACTGGAGTGGGGGACATCAAGGACATATATGGCTCCTTCTGTAGACAATGATCATTCCCACTTTTACCATAACACAGCAGAAGGCGGCTTGATGGAAGTGGAGATAAACGTAGACGAGGATCCACTGGAGAGGATGCTGACCTCAGCACAGCATGATGGCATGTGGGGAGGACTCACAAGCCCAACCAAACGGCATGCCATTTACCAGAAGAATGAATCCACTTCTAACTGCTCACAGCAAAATCCCCCTTCATCATACCATGCTATGCAACATCAACACATATCACACGCTTCTCATGTACAAAGTGCACCCAATCACCACCAACTCCCATCTGGCTCCCACCAGTCTCTGTTTCACAGACCTCCCAGCTCCAAACCCTCCCAATCCAGTGCATTCCCACAGAACAGTTACCCAACTACCCAGAACAAACTTGTCTCCCTTGACCACAACAGAGGCTTTAACAGGTCCTACACCCAACAAAGGAGTTACAATGGCATCCATGCCCCAACCAGGTGCTACCAGGACAGACAAGGAGACAAGCGGATGATGAAAGAGGGGACAGAACATTTCCGCAATGGCTCATCCTCCTCTGAGTGTCTCCCCGACCTGTCAGCTTCACCTGCTAAAGAGAGACATTTGTATTCCCCTTATTCTGACTGTGATGCAGTGTACAACCAGGTGGATTACAGTTGCTTCACCCCTTCATCTTCAGCTTCTCACAATGCTCAGACACAGAGCCAGACATACACCGACACACAGCCACAGACACAAATGTTTTCACATACGAACAATAAGCACCAGTCACAGACTCACACCGATGCTCCATTGCAGACCTATTCACGCCCATACACAGCTCTTACTCAGCCCGGTCCTGTTGCCTCCAAAGGTGCCAGCTCCTGTAAGTCCAAGTCCCTGGGAGACTTGACCTCTGAAGATATATTGTGCAATTTCCAGAGCAAATATCACATAATCAGCCGCAGTTTCATCACGTCCCATAAGCAGGACCACATGAGGAAGATGGGGGGTCAGGGTAATCCACAGTCTGCTGACTCGCTTACAGAGCAGTTGCGCAAACTGGTGAGCCTGGAAGGCGATGAGAGTGACAAAGACAGGCCCCTGTCCCCCCAGTCTCCACAGGTAGCCAAAGCCCCACACCCACATAACTCAGACGTGATCCCCTCTGCTTCCAGGGATATTGATGATTCCCCTCCACCACTCACCCGCCGCCTGTCTTCCAGGAGCCAAAGCCGCGTGCGTCACATCAACAGTCGTGCCCGTGAAAGACAGCAAGAGGCTCAGAAACCCCGGGTTTCAGCAGCAGGGATAAATAGCACCAACAACATTGGTGGGGTGGTGTTACGGAATAAGCCAGGCTCTCAGAACCCGCCAGCTAACAGGCACTCTACAGGCTCTTATATAGCGGGCTACCTGGGTCACCTGGAGGACAGGGGTCTTCCCGAGGGAGCTTGCACGTCATTACATTATGGATATGGGGACCACTTTGGCGATCATTACTATACAGATGATTCACTTCTGCCTGCAAACCCTTCCTGTTCTCCCTCAGAGCCCGAGGTATACTTTCTTCTGAGACTGTAGTTATAATACCTGGTTACAACCTTAATGGATCAGTAATTAAAGACAAAATAGTCAAAAAAGATTGTAGATAAGTGCAATTACTCTGTAAGACAGAAGATATGGATTTAGATGAAGAAATGTTGAAATAATTAGTTCCTGGTTTCTATTATAATAGTCAAATCAATCCAATTCTATTTCTCCCCCAAACGTATCCTCTGTAAAATATTACTGAGGAACCATATGGATGGATCTGAGAGCATGTTCTTCCGCTAAATACTATTCCTTCACTATTCTTTAGTGAAGGAATCTTTACCCATTGTTCCTGTCTGGAAGTGTAGTTTCTATGTTCTATTCTGTGTGTAACTGTACTTGGGAACTTTCTTTCCTGTAAAACTATTTTCAGGACTGATTGTACAAATTATTGTACTGTTTGTCCCTGTGATGTACTACCTGTTAAACCTATTGACATTTAAGCAAAAGAAGAACAAATATGTTCTAAACCCAATGGAAAAAAAATATCTTTGTATCTTTTGAATGTGTCGTATAATTAAACAACTACCGGTACTTTAAAAGATGGGTTCTATACTATAAAGATCATATTACATTAAGTCTTCCCTCTCCTTTTAGTGGTATTTCTATATTTGTGTTTGTACAGATTCTGCACATTTTGTTTTTAATCTGAAATGTTTTTAGTTGAAAACCAATCTAACATTTTGCATGTTAATTGTGTACATGTCATTGTCAAGCATGACTATGCAACAATCTATACAGTACACATTGTAGTTCCCTGCTACCTTTGCACAGGATGAATAGCTGTATTGGAGCAATCAAGGACATTTCACAGATTTGAAGGGATGGCTTGCTTGCACTGGGTGCAATACACTATAGGCCACTTGTTTCCACTTGTTGCTTTCTAAAGTTTGAAACACCTTTAGCATATTTTAAACATTTGGAGTGTAAAGGTTTTTATTTTTGTATTTACTTTGATACAGATGGCATAAAAGAGCTTTGTTGTCACTGATTATTTAATTTTGTATTACAGAAGGCAGAGATATTCAAAGGAATTAGAACTGTACAGAAGGCAAAGGTTTAAGACTGGACGATGTTTCTTCATTTATTTTCAGTGTTGTTGACCCCATCCTTCCCTTTGTATAGCTGCTCAAAAACTGTGAGCATTTTCCTACAAATGTAATGAAATATTGAAATGAATATGATTCGAACAAAACTAAACGTGTTTCTGCTTTATATCTTCTTTACTTTTTTTCCCCCAGAATGTCACCATTTAAGGTTGCTATTCAATGGAGGGGGGGGGGGGTAGTCTTGCTCAATTTAAGGACACCTCAGCACATTGCTGGAGCACACTCCGATTCAAAGTGCACTGTGTCATATTTGTAGTCACTGATTCAAGAGTGAGTTGTAATGAAATAACATTGTAAGTTAAATTATGATATTACAGCTTTATAAAAAAGTATGGGGGGAGGTAACTCTATACTTAAGTCAAGTTTAGTCAATTCAAGTGTATTCTAAATGTATTTTCTCCCATGTTGCACAAACTACCTTAAGTATCAAACTTAAATTTGTATATTAAGGCTTAAGCAATTAAACCATCTAAATTATACATTCAGGAGTGTTGAGTAAGCCACTTAGGTTAATTGTCTGTCTCGTTGCCTAAGCATATCATATTTCATGGTAGTTACTAGATGTCCCGATACAGTGGGTATTGGGATCGGATCGGAAATGAAAAAAGTGTATCGGGACATCCCTAGTAGTTACTGTCATAATAAGGCACATGTAGGCTACATTTCACATTTCAGTTACCAATTAATTTCAAATTTAGAAATGTAGGCTAATTGCAATGGAGTTCATTTGACTATGACACTTCTTCTGTGATTTTATCATAAGATGCTTTTATGTGTGCACCCTATGGTTTATGTATTGCTTGATTTAATATTTAGATATTCATTTAAGCACAAAATGCCATAATCATGAACACAGTGTCCGATTTCCATGAAACTTTGCTGCATGCATATTACCAGTAGGCAAAAGTAAAACCTCCACCCCAAATCTTTCAAATCTGCCTCATGGTGGCGCTTCACATATAACAGGCGCCACTCACTTTTTGGCCTATAACTCTCGCACCATAAGTCATACAACCAGTATGACGCCTGAGGGCAAGAAGTGACTGGGTGGGAAAGCACTGGCGCTTTGGCACATTCAATTGCACACAAGTGTATTTGTTGTCTGTCATAGCCTACCTTATAATTTCAATACTTTGTCTAACATAGGCTACTATTTGTTTATTTAGGTGAGATGAATTACAAAATGTTTGTGCTCTAGCGCTGCTACTCTGGTTGATCATCAACCTCTGTGTGTGTGTGTGTGTGTGTGTGTGTGTGTGTGTGTGTGTGTGTGTGTGTGTGTGTGTGTGTGTGTGTGTGCGTGTGTGCGTGCGTGCGTGTGTGTGTGCATGTGTGTGTGTGTGTGTGGTAATAATAATGTATAATGTAGCAACATTAGTTAGGCTTATGTATTATTCCTCTTCTGGTTACCGGAAACGTTAACATTTAATTGTGAAAGTTGTCAGCTTGACTTTTATTTTGAATTTGCTGACCAGATGTAAAATGCTTACGCTGGTCCGACGTGACGCACATTTCGATCCATGTCGTCACTTGACACACGTACAGGTGGTAGCCAGCTGGAAACCAACTCTGCCTCACAATGGGCACTAGCTGCTGCGTCTCACCCAGAAGTTTAAAACGTGCTTTCAAAGAGAT
>OOFJ01112973.1:0-15315 GCA_900323375.1 Benthosema glaciale
CACACACACACACACACACACACACACACACACACATAACACACTGTATACACACAAACAGGACACGATCACAGACACGGATGGAAGCAAAGGCACTTGGCCGCGCGCAATGCACGAGCCACCCCCACAAAGTTAACACACATACTCTGGATATCGGTAGAAAGCACATTTTTCTGTCGGACTCCCTCTCCCTTTTCTCATCCGTCTTCTTGTGGCCTGTTGTCTCTGCAGAGTTGGGCGGTCGTTGCGTCCACAGAGACCACCCCAGATACAGGGCTCGGCTCTGGGCAGAGCATAATGGAGGGCCGGGGCCAGCCTGCGAGCCAAGGTCAATACAAATGTCTTGAGCTGGCCAGCAAAGACCATCTGCGCAACAGAACGGGTGAGGGCTCAAATCACATTAGGTCTGAAGAGCCAATTTAATTATCCTGGAGCGAGTACAACTGGAGTGGCCATTGTGACGTCTGTGTCTTGTCTTGTAGTGGTGCGAACAAGGACAGCACTCTCTGCACACACTTCTTCTTTCTACTCACAATACACCATGCGCCTTCTAAGTAGACTTTATGGTGCTCTATAAATATAATGATCATGATACTAAACTTTATATAGAACGTTATTACCGGTAGGAGGTCGGTTCGAGGAAGCAATCTTGAATACCTAAAATACCTAACGGAATACCTAATTAAAACAAAGAAATCACCTGCTCTGTTCTTCCAGAGCGCAGCAGACTTGGTGGCTAGGCTAGCTAGTACCCCGATTCTTGACTGCAACACACAGACTCAGACTGGCGCTCTGAATTGTATTATCGTTTTCTCTCAAAGTCACAATGAGCCTACTTTGACATATACATGTTATTAAACAGCTATCTGTTGGGATGAAAATCTTCTTCAACATTCTAACTGTGTTAATATGGGGGGGGGGGGGGAAAGAAAAACACACAAAAACAAACTTACTGTATATATTGTCATTTTCTGCCATTTCTCCATTGGCAAATTGAGACACTTTTTCCCAGCCCGAGTCACATATTTTCAATCATACAAAAATTGTATAACGGGACACATCCAAATGGGCAATTGTAACAAAAATAAAAGAGAACTGTTTAGCTAAATGTAATTAAATTAAATTTAAGTGTAAGCCGCAGTAGCCAGAGCTTTATCCTCTCACCAGGTGTTCCACGGCCTGACAACAACGTCCAAGGCTCGTATTTGTCAGGCCTCTCAGTAGCAGATTGGTCCTAAGTGCCAGGAAATTCTCTGAATGAGACAAATCTGGTCCCACTTGTCGGCATGGGAGAACAGGCATTTTCTCAACTTTATTAACTTAGGAAAATACTCCTAAACAAGGAGCGCTTGAGAGCTGTCCTAATCCATTAAGGTTTAGTTTCCACTGAATGTGTGAACATTTTTGAGAAAGGAGACGCCGTCTTACCATGGGAACACTCCACAATTATACGCTTATTAAAAGAATGCCGGTGATTTCAATAGAAATAGAAATGTTATGTTTTGATATTTCAGCACAATCCATTTCTAGGTTTGAATACAGTCGGGTTTACGAATTTCCATGCTTCTATTTGCTTCAAGGATTGCTAACAATATCACCATGCAGAATGCTAATTAAGTGCATGATTGCAACGGAATTAGATAGCATTATCAAAGCTTTTATTTTAAGTGCGTTACCACTTCCTCGTGGTATAGCCGCCCACACACTATCTCTGATTAATTTCTACACCACAACGTGATGTACTATATCCTAATACAAGAACAGACTGTATTTATGGACATTGCAGGTTTTGCTGGAAGTATAGGTGTCGTATATCAGTGGTTCCCAAACGTTTTCATGTCAAGGACCCCCAACATGAAACTAATTAGCCTGCGGACCTCCATTCGAAAATAAACGCCAGGGACCCCCATAAGAGAAGATGTTTATGGCTCTAGCAGTGATTCTAACATGTATACCCCCAGTTTGACATGCATTAGTCTACAGACTCCCCATTTAATGGCATTTCTATCTCTGGGACCACCAATGTATATTGTGAAAACAATGTTAATATTACTCTGAGAGTGTACAAACGGGTCCATTTGGTTCCATATTTGTACCCTCCTAACTATCATTTGGACCCCACTTTGGGAACCACTGTCTTAGATGGCACACATCTAACTGGCACATGAACAGCGGATGGAAGGCAATCAACACAGAATGGTTATGGATGTATAGTATATATATAATGCATTCATTATAGTGAGATAATGGTACTACAATTACAACCTGACTCCCTCCCAGGTGTGTATTGTGGCGTTATGTGGGATGGCCTGTTATGCTGGGGAGAGTCGCCTGCTGGAACATATGTAACACAGAGCTGCCCGGGTCACCCTGACACGGATCTGGCTGGTAAGAACACCGCGCTACTCTAATGCACACATGCATAGGGTTCATCAAGGGTTCATCGTGCACAGGCTGCATCAAGGGTATAACCAACATGGACAAATGTGACTGTGGCAAAGACTTGGTCTTGTCCGTGGCAATTTATTTTATTGTTTTTATTTTGTGTTTTACACACCATTATAATGTTCTCATTTTGATCATAACACCCACTTACTGAATGTCAAGTCTCCAGGGTTTCTTCAGAATAAGAAGGGGGTGTGAGGGTGTGTGTGTGGGGGGGGGTTCAGCTTTGATGTACGCTGGGCGAGAGCTCCATAGCGAGGGGACTGCCACTGAGAAGACCCTTTCACCCTACTGGAAAAAACAAACAAAAACACAAAGTGATGAAATGTTGAAGAGATAAATAGAAAGGAGAGCTCAGAGAGGGAGAGAGGGAGAGGGATGGGGAAAAATAGAGAAAGGCAAGAAGAGGGATGGATGAGCAGGGAGCACGAGAATAAAAGAGGAGAGCTCATAAAGAGGAATCCCCCAGATTGGCTTTGAGTAAGACTCCCCTATGTGGTTTCCATTTTGTGGGAAATGTGATACCGGCGCTGGAGGTTTAGCGGGCCTTGGATGTGCAGACCTGATGAGCTGTCAGAGGAGGACAAGCGGCTGAGCGGGGGCGCTGGGTTGATCACTGACAGGAACATCCGAGCCTCATTCTCACAGCCCTGTGTCCAGATCTAATGTGCGTGTGTAGGCGTCAGCCCAGTGCAGCCAGCATTTGTCCATCATGCAGGTCATAATGCTTTCCCAACAGGGGATTCTTCATTTGAACATAACACTATTTCATATCATGTCATGTCATTGTCATGCCTGCTGTGCTATTTGCTAAACGCTTGCACTGTAACGTCAGGAATCTGAAGAGGACAGATAAGATGTCTTGATAGCGTGGCAAAACATTTATCTTTTTTTGAGGGGGGAAAAATAAAGAAAGAAAAAAACAAAGAAGGTATGCAATGCATGCCTTTTGGCTCAGCCAGTTAGTGCACAGATCATGGCAAATGCGTGCATTTATATAGTGCTTTTATCCTAAGCACTTTTACAGATGCATTACATGCATCTGTGCATGAATGTGCATTACATTCATCCATTCATACACCGATGGCGGAGTAAACCATGCAAGGCACCAACCTGCACATCGGGAGCAATTAAGGGTTAGAGTCTTGCTCAAGGACACTTCGACACTGACTCTGGGAAAGCCCGGGATTGAAGTCTTGTCGGCTTTCTGTCTCCCTATAGTCTACACTGACTTATCTTGGGAAATATAATGATAATAATAACACATCTATAAGAAAAGGGAATGTAACCCTGCATTCTTTCAGGAATCAACATCAACCTCGAATGATAATTTAACATAATGATGGTTATGATAACATTTATGTATTTCATATTTCATCTGCTATGACACCAGATAACCCGTGTTCATGTTGTGTAAGCCTTTTGACATCAGAGGCTATTCATATAACGTTCATGTGTCAGCCTTCCTATAAAGTTATTAATATTCTAGCGCTCCCTGAAGCCTTCCACAGATAGTGTATAGCATGTTCAGCCCCCGTATATACCTTATAAGACGCCAACATTCTATTCTTTAAAGATGGACTGCCGTGATTTTTTTACCCCTTAAAACATGGCCATCAGGTGGGATGCACAGTTGCACACGCAGATTAGACACACCTCATGCGGAAACCACGGTCGTACATGCGGTCGGACATACGCTGCTCCCGTGCTTGCGGGGAGGTTTCTGGTTTAAGGACTTCAGTGTTCTGTACCAAACAATTGTATGTATAAGTACAAAACAAATAATTTTTGCTTTCGCCATCTTTGTTGAAGAAGAGTCTGAGCAATTATGTTGTACATTCTATATACTATATACAAATACATACAGTGTGAACCATATATCCCATACATAGGCTATGCTGTACATTCTATACACTGTATACATTACTGTCTACCTTCAAATATATACACAGTGTGGACCATACATGAGCTAAGAATGTGGCAGTAGGAAATCTACCTGGGTTAATTAAACAGGTTAGGTTAGGGTTTGAGGTAGGTTGTCAGTCTAATAACAGTCATATGTCTAAACTAACATCAGATACTATGATTAAGGAGGACGTTTATCTTTATTTTATTTTCATTTGAGTGTTAAAATAACGTTTATTTTTGGCCACACCCACCAGTTCAGTTCAGTTACCTGGTTTTCACCATATAGCACCACCCACCTGAACTTAAGCCTCGCCCACAGCATGTTGTAAGGGAGGGGTTAGGGTTATGATGTCACAAAAGGTGTGGTGTGATTTCGATTGGGCCTTTTGTATCAAAGGCTTTCAGCTTTCAGGAAGAAACCAAACATACACAGGGAAGACTATTTGAATATTATAATGACACCTGAGGGTCTATTAGAGTTATGTAACTCCATAGACACATACAAAACAGAAAAAGCACCAAAAAAAAAACATCTTTAAATACCTTTTAACGTTTTGTCTTTTCAGAAAACGAGACCAAATATTGTGATGAACGGGGTTATTGGGTCCAAAGTCCCTTCATTAATAAGACCAGGTCCAACTGTCTGCCCGTCTCCAAGGATAAACTAAAGGTAACCGATGGATGAATTCCCTGTGATGAATGAAGTAGGATAAATAACGAGTGTTCCCTGGTCTGTTGTCGTTGCAGGAGCCACTAGGGGCATGCACAGATAGACACTAGATGGTGCTAGAGCAGTGGTTCCCAAAGTGGTCCTTGAGGAAGTTCCAGGGGGTCCCCAGCTAAATGATAGTTTGGAACCAAATGGACCCTAATAATGTGTCTGTAACGGGTCCATTTGGTTCCATTTGTACACTCTCAGAGTTAAATTAACATGTCATTAAATGCCATTGGGGTCTGCGGGGTACTTCTTTGGGGGTACAATTTGGGGGTCCTTGACATGAAAACGTTAGGGTTTGTGCTAGAGCGCCTGCCCCTTTTCCCTCTGGACAGAAAGTTAGTTTTTTTTTTGTCTGTGCACGTCTTGTAGCCAACTTCACCTGTTTGTCTAAAGGGAAACATTGACAATGAATGTGCCATAAGGTTTCCCTTTGATGTCTGGAGCGACAATGGCTTAAATATTTCAGTAAATGATTATTGTGCCCAATGCCTTGTATAGTTGATCATGCGTTTTTGTGTCTGTCAGTGTTGACATAACTCAAACTTTTCCCAGAAGGCCGCGTCAGTGTATTGGAACGACACTTTGGTAGCGCCCACGGTCGAGGCCAAGTTCAGTGCCATCCCAGAAGAACAGGAAATACAGAGGAAAAAAATCCTTGATGGACAGTACAAATGCTATGAGAAAATGAAGCGAGATCCACCGTACAACAAATCAGGTAGACAAAAGTACCAGATGACTTATATGTCTCCATCGCTGTTATTGATCGTAGTCTGTGTAACTAATGGCAGCTCTAAACCTTTCTCTCACCTCTACTGGAAAATTACTAATGGCTTTTTGACTACCTAACTCATTTTCTGCTATAAGGCAACATTGGACGAGTTTTATTAAAAGTCCCAGATGGCCTAGGTCTAGGATAACATCGAACAAACTATCAGTTTATAATGCATCCAGCATCGCTAGTACAAGTAAGACACGGAAATGTGTGAAGCGAACACAGTGTATTTGAAGTCTGTCAAAATGATTTTGTATATTTGGTTTGGTGTAACTGCGCCCTCTGGTGGCGTGACACCGCAGCGTGACACACACACACAGACAGACTGACAGACAGACAGACAGACAGACAGACAGACAGACATTTCTGCCTGGCTGACATAGTAAGTGCTCACTGCGTTCGCAATCACTGCGTTCGCAATAATTTCTTTTGTGACGTCATTGGATATTTTCCCTCCGTCGACATTATCTTCCGTGAGGATATTTAGAGGCGTTTTTTCTCTGAATTGAAGTTCAGATTGAGGTGCATCATACCAGAACATCCATGTTTTAGAAGAAAAATAATCCCTGTGACCTCACAGTACTAGCACTTCTGATGAAAGCGAAGGTATCTCCTGGCATCAGCTGGTGGCTCTTCAAAATAAGGGCTTTCGGCTTAAAAAAGCGCGGCGTGCGAGAGGTAAACTTGACCTTAAACGTGGCACTTTACTGTACACCTCTTTGAAACATCTGGAACGCATGAAGTGCTGTGATTGTGTTTTGTTTATGTTTTCACTATTACCAGAGACACCCCTGAAGGGAGCATTTTCGTAATATGCACCCTTTAAACTCTATGGACTAATAATAAAACAAAAAAAACAAGTCTCAACTTATCCAGAACCCACAGCCTCGCTCTGCCTTCCCTCTTTGATGTAATTCCGAATGACCCGTAGCCCGTAGTAGGGAAAGAAAACAGGCCCTTTTGTGGCTATTTTTGTTGTTCCTCATCAACGCCTTTATTGTTCTTCTTCTTTGTTGTCTTTATGGTTCCTACAGAGCTGTACTGTAGTCGGAACTGGGATGGCTGGCTGTGTTGGGACGACACTCCAGCGGGGACGTACTCGCTACAGTACTGCCCCAATTATTTTGACGACTTTGACTCCACAGGTGAGAGCAGCGCTGCCCAAAGTGCCTCCACTCTTATAAAGGTCTGCCAATGCCTTGTTAACCTCTCATGATGAATTCACTTCCGCGCCTCCATTGACTGTATTTAAAATGACCCGAGCTATAAAATATTCATGGCATCGGGGGGTGAATTATTCATCAGACGTAAATGGGGGCCGAAGTTTATGGATCATACTGCACATATTAAAAGGAAATGGGACGGTTTCTATATTATGTCTATTACCGTACTCTTCGTTGTCATTTCAGAGAAGGCGACGAAGTCCTGCGGGGAGACCGGGGAGTGGTTTCGTCACCCAGACACAAACCGAACTTGGTCCAACTACACACTCTGCAACGCTAACACTAAAGACAAGTTAAGGGTAAATGCATTCCCACCAGATGTGCGAATCGCGATACAAGTGCATTTATAAACTACAAAGCTGAGGTATGCATCAGGAACTTGGCACACATCTTCACATTTTTGTGAGAAGCAAGAAAGTAAGAGTATAAGCATATGTTTTAGTTTCGCCACCTATAAATATTGTATTGAATTCCTACAGTACACTGCTACCGCACTCACACATAGATTACCACAGAAGGATTTAGTGATGGAAAAAGAATGCTTAAATGCAACGCAGTTGAGCCTATGCTATCAAACTAGAATGATGTGAGATCAAAGTTTAGGGTTATTCTGTTTTACTGGATTTTATTATACAACCAGCATCATCCATTATTAATTTAAGTTTTAAGGGAACTGTGATCAGAGTAAATGATAGGTTTCATTTTACAACATCATGACTACTACTGGTTATCAATGTTTTCAAATAGTATTTGGAGCTAAATTATACTTATGCTTAAGCATTATTATACTCCCCCCCAGAGCTACCAATATTGTATAGTTAAATTAACTCTATAGATATAACAGGTTATAATTGTTATTCAGGTGATACATTTTCAGATCACTGTCAAACTTCTAACCAGCCCTTCTTGTTTGTGGTTGTGTTTCTGTGTGCAGTCAATGTACATCCTGTACTACATGGCCATAGTGGGTCATGCTCTGTCCATAGCCTCCCTACTAATCTCTCTGGCCATCTTCTTCTACTTCAGGTAATTGGTGTCATGTTCTGTCACAGCCCATTACAATGCACTCCATGATGCGCTTTGTTGTTGTGGTGTCTGCAATATCGTCGCTGTCTGGTCGAAACCTAGCATAATGCGATACTTAGAAAGGGGGAAATATAACATCTATGTCAAAGGATCCATCCATCCATCCATCCATCCATCCATCCATCCATCCATCATCTTCAACCACTTATTCGTAGTCGGGTCGCGGGGGCAACAGTTCCAACAGAGAGCTCCAGACTTCACCCTCTCCAGGGCAACATTAGTAACGTCCTCCTGGGGGATCCTCGAGGAGGAGATCCCGGGGCAGACCAAGGCGCAGTTGGAGACATCCCAACGTCTCACTGGCCTTGGAACGCCCTATAGGGAGACGTCCGAGAGGCATCCTAACCAGATGTCCCATCCACCTAATCAAAGGATCAATCAAAGGATCCAGCGAAGTTATTTTAGTCCATAGCGATTGTTAAATATTCATAAAACCCTCAGACGTAGCCACATTCACTTTCGAGATTTGTTTTAATAACAGTGAAAGTAGGTCCAAGTTCTCACTACGCATTGTGAGCTACTTTTGCTACTTTTATGTGTCTCTCTTGTTACTTGAACTATTCAAAGTAGGGAGGGCATTCATTAAAAAAAATAAAGAAAAAAAAAGGAAAGAAAGAAATAGGACAAGGTTTCTGCCTGACAGTGACAATATTTTAATGACCTGGCTAAAGTACAAAGAAATATTTTCCTTTTAATTGTTGGGATAGTTGCATTTGCATATATGTGTTTTGCAGCACTGTCATTATTAATCTAAAAGCCCTATGAATCGATGACTGACAGCTGTGTGGCGTGGTTTTTAAATTCCGTACTTTATGAATTATATATTATATATGGTCTGGACTGGAGCGCTACTATTTAATATGAATGTGTCTTTTAGCGGTTTTATCTGGCAAGCTGTAACGTGTAGCTGTAGCTTGAAATGCTTCAATATGTGTCACTGATTCTAATTTATAGCTAACTTCATTGTCACTGAGCGCTCCATTCATTCGGTTGTGTCCCCTTCATTTCATGCCAGCTTGGTTTTTTTCCATGAAACTATACTCGTGAGGCAGATTAATTTCATGGATATTTAGGGGTTCACAGAACGTAGACAACTAGACATGCATAGAAATGAGTTTAGTGATGTGTTCTTCTTAGGAGAATGCGTACGGCCGAGACTCATTACAGATTTCCATCCCAATGTGTCGCTTTAATCCCAGAGGTGAAGGGCACAATTAATGAAGAATTTTGGCCGCTGAATTTCAATGCGATAGGTGTTCAAAATATTAAACCGAATATAGAAAACACAATATAGGAGGTTGTTTTAATATCCATACATTTTTGGTAGAAAAATTTTGTTTAAAAAAAAATGAAGAAGAAAAAATAAATAAGTTAAGCAGGATGCTATTCAGGGTTACAGTAGTTACTTTGTCTTTCTTTGTTTAGTGCACCTCTGGAAAACGGGAAGCGATTTGGTTTAAATCATCATCATTTTGTAACGGCATAGAGGATTCTGCGGTTTCACTTGTACCATTATTTTTGGAGCAACATTTGGAAGATGGTGATGGTGCCCCAGGGAGAAAATAATTCAAACTTCATGCGCAATAGCAGTACTTGGAAGAGTTGTTCACTTCTTGGCCCCGAGATTCACCGTGAAAATTCTTCGATTGTATAAAAAAACGGTGTGTTGGACGGTGCTGTGTGGGTGTTGATCGCTGGAGGCAGCTGTAAACCAGTCTAGAGCATGTTCACAGTGTGCTGCACAATTCATGTCTATTCATCTACCGTAGGCTACCTGTGATGCATTTATTGCATAGTGTACACAAGCTACAGTACCGGGCCCCGCAGGGGTCCCATAGGGGCCGACATCTCATAAACCCAGCAACACCCAAGTACACCTGATATCCTTCGTTCACTATCGAGTAGTAGGCATCAGCTAGAAAGCTTTTATAATTGACAAATGTACATCTCAATAGGTTACCGAAGACGCCACTTTTACAAGAACACAGCTTTTACGACCACAGAGCATATTTATGGCCCAATCTCTTAAAAGGAGAACAACGTCTTAATGTTGACCATTATAAGGTCCAGATGTGCAGTTTTACAGTGGTATGTGCAGGGCTGTACAGCTGCACTGGGTCCTTTATTTATGACTCGACTTCAACGCTGTCAGGATTCCCAGATAAAAATACTTCAGCTTTTTTGCTGTGGAAAAACTGAGTTCGTTATGAAATATATCGCCCATCGCAGAGAGTCTCAATGCTGACTATGCGATACGTGCGACACTGTTTTCGCTATTAGGGTGACAGCGCCTCACAGATAAAGGTATACAGTATACAGTATACTGTAGTGTGAATACATGGTAAAAAGGTAGAAGTGTGTTGCAGCTCGGCCTTGACACTGAATCAGGTGCACGGTTTATGTATCAAAACAAACGGAATACCAGCATGCAAGGATCAATAGTCTTCTATTGACCCATTAAGGACTGGAACGCATCTGTGTCGCTTTAGCTTTTAACCACTTTTAAACCATTATTTTAAACTTTAGCTGTTGAAAAGTAGCAGATCTACAAGCTTGTCTGCCGCGCTACGAGCTGCTATTTTTGAAACATTGTGAAAATGTCTGCAAATCTGTAAATAAACATTCTTTCCCAGTGAACGATTTTCACTCAAATCTTTGCTGCTGGGGGGTGGGGGTCCCCGGCCTCAATAAGATTATTGATTTGCGAGTTCTGGTATTCTGTTTGTTTCGATATAGTGAGTATTCAATGGCATACAAGGACAATCCTTTTATGTAACAAAGCTGAATAAATACTGCTGCAGTTTATTCTATTTGTAATGTTAACTAGAATGTATCGTCAAATCGATTATTCAGTCTAGGCTTGTGGATGTTGTGGTCAGGGTGGTGCGGTGTTGTTTTTCCTCATTCATACAGTATGTGACCTACTGTAAGATGTTACTCTTTGCTGTGTAAGGGAGACATTTATGAGTCTGCAGGAGTTAGGACTGCACATTTTATTTGTTTTATAGCATCTTTATAGCGTCTCCTAACAACATTTTTAGCTGCGTGGCTGTGCTACCGTAAAACTGATCTAAATTATATTAGGAAGCATCTGTTAAATGTTATCTGACAGCTATAGTCCCAGGAGAATTTTCGATATTATCAAGCCTTCATAACCACTACACTCCCTGTGTCTGCCGCCATCAACATCCAGGCACAGAATTAGAGCTTCATATTGATCTCGCTTTGTTTTGTGTACTGTAATTAAAAAAACTAATGTAGAATCTATAAGCTTGCCTGACTAACTAAGAGAGCAAGGGTTCAGAAGAGGCCCCAATTAGTCTCGGTTTTACGTTTCACAAACAGCCGTGCATCTGACATCCTCATTATGCTTTCGGAAGCCAGAAACAAATGTTTCCAGTGTTCTCGTCCTCGTCCTGTTAACTGCATCAACATCGGAAAGGACGTTTGTCAGATGATGCATGTTGATGGAGCAGATGAGTTTTTATTGAAAAATGCAGCCACAATTTATGTACAGTATATGCCGCAATCCTTCCTTCGAAATCAGATTAGCATGCATTGCTTCTAGAAAATGCATTTGAACGCATTATCAGCGATGTGCTACTGCTTCTCAGGTATTGTTTTGCTGTCATACAAAAAAAACAAATTCCTAATATTTTCCATGGCAGTTAATTCTGTAACTCAGTAATGTACTGTATTATATCTGATGACCTGAATGCATTAACTTTTTTTTTTTTAAACTAATGTAAATGATCAAAACAACAATTACAAATTGGACAACCTTTTTTTTTACATCAACTTATTTATGTTCATTAAACACAAATATTCTGGGATATTACTGGAATTTTACAGTGGGACTGTCAGCAGACTGTCAGCAGAGAGACAGACAGACAGACAGACAGACAGGCAGGCAGGCAGGCAGGCAGGCAGGCAGGCAGGCAGGCAGACAGACAGACAGACAGACAGACAGACAGACAGACAGACAGACAGACAGACAGACAGACAGACAGACAGACAGACAGACAACACTGCAGTATTATGAAAGACGGAACCGTTGCAGAAGAAAAAAAAGATACACAACTATAAGAAAGAAAGTTAACAGGTAATAACAGGGATTAGAATGAGGTACCAAAATCCAAAAGGAGATTTGGCGTCCTTAATTGCTTGGCCTTCCTCTGACCTATCCAGGATTTACATTACATGTTGTATGATTAACAGTTATACATTCATCTTTAATATATCTTTAATATAAAAGATATAAATGCACATAAACAATGTAAGTCTACAGATGTATTACAACAAGTGTCTTGTTTCCCCCGTGCACGCAAGGAGCCTGAGCTGCCAGAGGATCACGCTGCACAAGAACCTGTTCTGTTCCTACGTCCTCAACTCGGCCCTCACCCTCATCCACCTCATAGCCATCGCTGGCAATCCACAAGTAGTGGGCAGAAACCCGGTGAGCTCAATCAATTCGTCAAAAATGTACTTTTCTCACAACCACACTTTGAAACCTTGATCGGCTATCTGCCACTCTGCCAATTAGATGCCCGCGTGCTGCTTTGCCTGACGCTTGATTGCCTGAGGGCAGAGCATGGGAGTTCGGCTCTGGTTTTGGTGAATATGAAGTTGTTCTGGGCATTTGATGGGCGTCTGGTGGCCACGCATTAAAATAAATGAATCCACAAAACTAGGGTTATTTGTACCTACCTCAAAGCAGACCAAACATTATGATGATGATTTGTATTGTTGACCTATTTCTACTGTAGTGCAACTTTCGTTCAACTTTGACCCCTCTCTGTCACATGGAACTATATGGTATTGTGCTGCTGTTGGCGTAGTGATACTAGACACAGCAAATAGTTCCATGGGACAGAAGTTGAACAAAATTAAATGGTAGAAATAAGTCAACAATACAAATGACCCTCGTTTTTTTATTCATTTATTTTTAATGCGTGCCCCCCCCAGAACCCCATGAAATGACCAGAACTACTTAATATTCACGAAAACAAGACCTGAACTCCCACCACGGCTTTAAAGTCTGAACTAACCCCTTTCGCATACTTTACTACACATATTGGTTACAATGTTTAATTTGTTCAAATAAGCTCCTGTTTGCAGCTTTAATTGAATTTTGAATGAAGACATTAATGCAGGTACCTGGCATTACAAATTAAAATGAGACACAGAAGTGAAACGTCTGGGAATGAAATTGCAAGCATGCATGCAAATATTTATTTAGACCCCCCTTTCCAATGATTGTGATATCTTTCAAAATGATCTAGATTTGACATAAACACAGTGGTCTGTTCTGCAGTGGGTTTAAGGGTATATTGTCGTAGCGTGCATTACTGTGCTCATATATCACGCTTGTACCAGATATATTGCACAAAGCCATCATCCCCTTTAGTGCTTTTCAATATCTCCGTCAAGAGAGATTTTGACAAGCTGCCACTGAGCCATGCTTGCATTTCAGCATGAATTCTTTGGAAGTCGAGGGTCCGCTGAGGCAAAGATATAAATCTGTCTCTTGGAATGCCGTGAGGTCAGGAGTGATCCTAAATTTACACGATACTCTTCAAGAAACATCTCTTGTTATTGTTTTTAGAAGTTTTCATGGAAATCACAATGATAAACGAGCCCTGGGATGGACTGTTGTAGTAGACTGTTGACAAGTATCTTTTTTATTTTATTTTGGCTGTCGATCAAGTTTGCAGCATTTTCTAGATTGGATATCTGCACATCAGCTTTCAAACCCAATTATATAACAATGAATAGTTTATACAAAGTTGTCCTACATTACACAAAATCCCATTTCCCTAGCGTACAGCCCGTCAACCCTGATGACCCTATTTTAGGCATGTGTGAAAAAATGTCTAACAATTTCAAAAACCTTCGAAGATAGCAGATCTACAAACTCACATCATGTCACAACATGACACATATCGATAGAGTAAGCTTGTGCAGATAAGCTGTAGATGCGCTATTTCAGATATATTTTTTTAAATAAGGACATTTTGAATTAAGAAAAGAAGTTTGAGAACTACTGATTTAGAAGGCATTTGTAGAATCTGCCTCATGTCTTAATGGGTTAAGCTAGACTAGAGCATGTATGGATGATGGCTTGCAGTGTTGATTTTGTTGACTAATACTGACAAAAAATGTTAGTCGACTACCTTTTTTCACTGACAAAAACTAAATGGAAAGTAAATGAAAACTAAGCTATAATGACTAAAACTGTCTAAGACTAAATATACTGACAATTTCATCAACAAATAAAAACTAGGCTAAAATGTTAGGAAGGGACCAGTGGACAAGAGATCCAGTACAAGTAATTTTACACTTGGTTGCATGCTGAAAATAGCAGATCTACAAGCTCACAACACGTTGCGTCAGCAAGTGTAAAATCAGTCATTAAGACGGCATCAAGGCCCGCCAAAATACATTTTATTCGACTAAATCAACTGTAGATTTAGTCGACTAAAATCTTATGATGTTTAGTCGACTAAAACTAGACTGACACTAAAACATTCCAGGTGACTAAAATGCGTCAAAAACTAAAACTATTCAAGAGACTAAAACTAAAATCTAAATTTGCTGTCAAAATCAACACTGATGCCATGGCCAGAAAAGGCATCGTCTCAGAGACAGGAGGCCTCTCCAGCATCTGGGGCTGTTATTCCCTCTTTGCACTACCGCTGTAGCGTTCAGAGTCACGTTCCCTCCAAATCCGTCTGGCACATCTTCAGTGGAGTGTTTGCCTCCTCCCAGTGCCTCCAAGAAGCTGAAGGGAATGACAGATCGTACCATCATCACTATGAAAATTTAACATCCACTTTTCCACCACATGTGAAATGGCTTGTCTGTTTTCTTCCAGAAGAAAGTTGTCGTTAGGTTTTACTTAAAGGTTTCATGACATTCATTTTCATTTATTTTATTTATAAATTGGTATTTAGTTTAGGTTGTATGACCAAAAAACCTGAACTTTGAACATTCAGTGGATTTTCTGTGGTTTTCACTGGTGTTTGGAAGCCTTTTGAGCTGCAATGAAAACAGGCAAAACAGTGACATCTGCTGGCAAATCCCATTGACATAATATGGGATTTGCAGGCTGTGACATCACAAACAGAAGCCGGAAAATCTGAGCACTTGTTTGAGCCAGAAAA
>OOFJ01112975.1:0-10167 GCA_900323375.1 Benthosema glaciale
AGAGAGAGAGAGAGAGAGAGAGATGGGGAGAAAGCAAGAAGGGGAAACAGACAGAGTAAGTAAGCAAGTGAGAGAAAGACTAATGCAGACCTGAATATAGAAACAATCACAGAGAAATGTTAAAAGCAGCACGTACAGTTAATTATAGTTGCATAATTAAGTTTTCTTTTATTTATGTTTTTGTCATCATAGAGGATAAGTGAGCCAGTCTACCTCACAGCCACTGATGTCCAGGTGAAGGTCATTAATGTGAGGGTTAGAGGTCAACCCTGTCAACAGAGCTCTAGAAGAGAGAGAGACAAGGCAAAGTGGAATGTTGATTTGTGCAACACATTTCATACACAAAGACAAGTGAAATGCTTTACCCAAAGGCATACAAAGGCATTTAAAGGCATACAAAGGCATTTAAAGGCATAAACAGGCATTTCAAATCAATTTGGTTAAGATAAGTTGTAATTGAAGTTCACCTAGCCTGCTTATATCATGCCCTTAAATAGTGCTTGTACTTGGAACTGTTTGGTCGCCGTGCCAATTCTTATTAACATTTTAGTTCATTAGTTGAAGTGGGTCCACCGTGCACTGTAGCCTACGTGGTGCTGAACTCAAATTGTTTGAAATTTATTTGTGTAAGAGAAAACTGCAGTAGCCGAGGCTTGTAAGATCCGCAGTTGCGGGGATGTGTTTGTTTTAAAGCCATGCAACATCACGCTTTGCCCGATCGTCAAGTCGGCATAGTGGAATGTGCATGTTGCATGA
The DNA here is from genome assembly GCA_900323375.1 of Benthosema glaciale. Taxonomy (NCBI): domain Eukaryota; kingdom Metazoa; phylum Chordata; class Actinopteri; order Myctophiformes; family Myctophidae; genus Benthosema; species Benthosema glaciale. Next base: position 757 of record OOFJ01112975.1, read on the forward strand.
TTAATCTCCCTCAAATTGCACCCTGCGTACATGATTTGAGGCATTTTGTTCAAAATGGACCAATCTTGAAAACTTTGGAAGGTAATCTTAGCCAATGGGGATTCAATATGGGGAAGTGGACATGTCCGTGTTGATCACATGACTATAGAGATGGTGAATACAGATTTGCGTAATGTACAGTATGGATATAATGTGTACGAGACCGGTAATATAAAAAAGTGTGTTTTATTTTCTCAATTGAAAATGTATTTCACTTTAAAACACTCTTGGGGGTCATTTTAAAGTCTACCCTGGACAGACAGTTTTTAATTTGCTTAATTTGATATTTCGACATTTGAAATGGTTTTCAAAAAAACATAAAAACTAAAACTTTGTTTCTTTATGGCCCCCTCACACAGCAGAAGGACAATATTAGTCACAAAAAATAGGGACATAATATGGTTAAAATGGAAGACCAATGGGTTTACATATGGATGAATATATCAACTATCCAGATAGTGAATCAAGCAACCTAAAAGCCGTAGCAGCAGACGTTTAAATGACCCCAAAAGTGTGATATACCCCTCTAAGTGGTTAATGTAGTCTGTGGCAGCGAGACAGCAAGGACGTTGAGATAAAAGAGAAAAGAGACGGATCTGTCCAGATCACCTCAGCACATCGGGGGGCAGCTTGGTGGACGCCAGGCTGACGTGGCTGAGGCTGAATGCCGAGCTGAAGAACTGACGGAACGATGGCAGCGAGTCCTTCACCTTCCTGCAGCGTGGGATAATAAAGAGAGAGAGAAGAAGAAGAAGAAGAAGGAAGACTAAAGTAAAGAACTAGATATCAAACAGAGCAAAGGCGACCGACCGCAGAGATGAGTCGCGCTGATGGAGAGAGAGAGAGAGAGCAGAGACGACGAGGGCCGACGTCGTTGACGTGCCAGGTCCAAACGTCACGGAGTACTCCGATTTAAATAGAAGTAAAAAATAGCAATACCGTCCATAATATAAAAATAGTACTCATCTTACAAGTAAAAGTTCCGTATTACAAATTTTGTATTAGTAAAAAAAATATATATATATATATTTGGAAAATGCAATATGACACATTGTGAGCTTGTAGATCTGATATTTCGATTATGCAACATATAAAATGGTAATACTGTATGTTTTGTCATTATAATCTAAATCTAGTAACTTTTTAAAATAATTGTATTGGAGTAAAAAGTACAATATTTGCCTCTGAGTTTTAGTGGAGTAGTTATTCTCAACCTTTTCAGGCCGCAACCCCCCAAAATAATCATATTTTAACTTTTCTTTTGAACACACATGCCCTGACAAGCGCTTGTAATTGTAGTAGTTGAGGCATTACATTTAGTTTGTCTCGGTTCCACAGATAAAAATACTGTGAAAATAGCAGGATGTCGTGAGCTTGTTCTGTGACCAGTTCTTATACTTTACAGTATAGTTTGTTAATAATTTGATGCAGTAGTGGTCTTTTTGAGGTAGTCACATCACTCTCATATGGGGACCCCCACAAAATCATGTGGGGGTCCTGACCCACATGTTGAGAACCACTGGAGTAGGGTAGAGTAATGTATTCAGTTACATTCCACCACTGGTGAGGAGCGGAGCGTCTGTCGAAGACACGAGTGAGTGAGAGACCGAGAGCGGAATGGCTTCTGTGAAAAACGGGGTGGGGTGGTGGGGCGGGGGGTCACCTAAGGTCAAAAGATTAATCGTGCCGCCTTAAATATTCATGAGCCTTATCTGTACAGCAGAGCAGACGGCTTGGCGGGTTTATCATCTTAGGACACACCCACGGCGCGGAAGCACTATGTTCCAGTAAGTCCCAGAAAGATAATTTGTGGTTTGATGGCGAAATGGAGATAAAGGCAGATAAAAGAAAGAGGGCCAGAGAGAGAGGGAGAAAGAGACACAGAGAGAGAGAGAGAGAGAGAGAGAGAGAGAGAGAGAGAGAGAGAGAGAGAGAGAGCGAGAGAGAGAGAGAGAGCGAGAGAGAGGAAAGGGAGTAAAGGTGGGATTATGAGGTTGAGGTGAATCTTGTGGAGGTGAAAACAAAAAGGAAATCCATCCCTAGATTAGCTTTGATTTAGCTTTAATAAAAAAACTGTCTGCAGTCTTTCTTTTTTCAATTGAAAGTATGTCTCCTTTTTTAGGAGGAGGGGGCGATACGACAAAGCATAATTGAGCCCTTGGCTTAGATGATTACAAACCTGTGAGAAAATGAGTTCTTGGCGAGATTCAGAAAGGAGAGGTCAGCACAGCAGCCCCTCAGTAGAGACCCAAAGAGCTGGACAGGAAAGAGGGAGTTATGCAGAGAAGAGGATTTTAGATAGAGAGAGAGAGATACATACATGTAAAAAAGAGAGAGAACGAGAGAAATATTAAAGGAAAAGAGAGAGATAAATGGAATAGAGTATTTCAATTCTCTCTCTCTCTCTCTCTCCCTCTCTCTCTCTCTTCCATTTATCTCTCTCTCTATTCAATAAAGAAATGGAAGTGGAAAAGAGAGACAGAGAAAGTGTTACAAAAGCATCATCTGAAAGACTTCCAGTGTGTACGTACTGAGTCAACAGAACAGTCTGTACCAGACAGATCCAAATGGACCAGACAGTTGGGCTGGGACAAGAACAGATACAAGTTCTGTTGAGGGAGATAGAGAAAGAGACAGATTCAGAGGTAGACAGAGAGAGAGAGAGAGAGGTCAAACGAATATGGTATGATGATTTGTTGTGTTGTGTACAGTATTATATAGTACAATATGTGTGTGTTAGCGTGCGGTGCGGTGCGTGCGTGCGTCTGACCGAGGCGTCTTCCCCAGAGAGGACTCCAGGGTTCTTGCTCAGGTCCAGGTGCAGGAGAGAGTTGGAGTACTCATCACTGGAACACAGAGCCTGAGAGAGAGACACCACGCCTGACACCATGGAGACAGACAGACAGACAGACAGACAGACAGACAGACAGACAGACAGACAGACAGACAGACAGACAGACAGACAGACAGACAGACAGACAGACAGACAGACAGACAGACAGACAGACAGTTGGGAAGAGAAAAAAAATAAAAATAAGATTGATGAGAGATAGAAAAACATGTCAGGGAGAGAAAGAGAGAGAGAGAGAGAGAGAGAGAGAGAGAGAGAGAGAGAGAGAGACAGAGAGAGAGAGAGAGAGGAATAAAGAAAAGAGGAAAGTGCTGTTGAACCATTAACCACTTAACCCATCTAGGCTTGGACCTGAGTTGGCTCTGTGCTTAGTCCGCTTTAAATGTCTGCGCCAAAAATAGCCAATGTACAAGCTTGCGTAGCGTGGGGTTGCGGTGCATTGCGTTGCGTTACGTTGCGTTGCATTTCGATGTGTTGTGAGCTTGTACTGTAGCTCATTGGGTTCAAGTGGGTAACCACTTAAGCCCTACTTCATTGTACAATGAATTGTGAAGATATCTGATCTACTGTACAAGCTCACAACGCATCCGGATGCAACACACTTTGAGCAAATCCCCCCCAGCCTCACCCCCTCCAATGACATGCCCAAAATAGAGAGCCAGGTTGAGGAGTGGTTAAAAGTGGGAGAACACCCTCAAAAAGATATGTGTGCCTGTATTATTCATACATATATCTGTGTCAGGCAGCAGGAGAGGTAATATGAACCAGTGCGTAGCATCGGACTACTTCTACATCATGTAATATTTACAGTGTCCACTGGGGGGATGAGATGAGAGAAGCCAGAAAGGCTGGTCCGAGAGCACTGCTGAAAAGTGCCGCTTTCAGCCGGGGGGAAAAAAGCCTCAATGGACATGCCGCCTCAGTAGCAACATTTTAAATACAGTATTTCTTTCATTGTGGTATTGCTACTTTTACTAAAGACCTGTCAGCACTCGTGGTACAGTATGCCTTGACGAGATAAAAATAAATCAAACAAAAAAAACATAATATACCGTCTGCTAAGCATTTCTTCCATTGACCACACGCAAATGTATATCCTATACGTCGTAAGAAATGATTATCGTATGACTTCTGAAAATTCTTAGAACACACCACTGGCTGATAGGCTGTATGCAGGAGCGACTGCTCTGGGACTGCAGGGACTGTGCCAGGGCGGCACCAACCCTGCTGCTCTGGAAGGACATGTACTATAGGCTAGTATATCCTACTACATCCTGGTGTCCTAGTGCCCTAGTCACTTTATAGTACTTAGAAGAACAGTTTTTCTTTCTTTCTTTTCTTTTTTACTTTTTATAGAGGTGTCTTCACTAATGCTCACTATGGGACATTTCTGTCTGCACACTCTGTGTCTCAGATGTGGACCGTGGTTGGTGCGAATACGTGCCTATATATTACGAATGACTTTTTTCAAAAAAAATTCAAGGGAGATTTTAAAGGTTTTGTTTTTTTAATGGATGAAAAACAGCTTCTAGCATTCTAACTTTCCAGGAAGAGAATAGAAAGGCTGTAATTGCCATTACAAAACTGACGATGTCACTGGTAGGCAGGTTTCTGAACTGTCCACACAACCACACAACTGAGACACAGGAGTGAGTAAGAAATGGTGCCATCATATAATGAGCATTAATGAGGACCAATTATATGAAGTTAATGGTGATTTGCTTTCTCAACTGGGCTATTAAGAGCTACTAAATGTCTGGTGTTAATGAAGTTTTTTTTGGCATCTTGTTGGCTCATGTCTGGTAAGTTCAAGTGACAGAGGTGATGTCTCGCAAACATTAGAGCGCCTGTGTGTGTGTGTGTGTGTGTGTGTGTGTGTGTGTGTGTGTGTGTGTGCGCGCGCGCGCATGCGTGCATGCTGGGGGGTGGTGTTTGAATGCATTGAGGCAGAGATGGTGCACAGCATAATCATATTTTCGGCCTAAATCCGGCTTAATACTACTGTATGTCAAGAAGAAAGAACAGATAAGAAGGCACATTCCAACCTTTGGAGGCGAGAGAGGTCTTGGAGAGGTTTAGGAGGCGCAGTCCCTTGCTGAGTCGACACACCTGCTGGATTAAGTTGGACACACCTACGCCGTACATACAACACATGAGGAAATAACGCTTCATCAGTCATTGGATGTGTGGATGTTTTACTTTGCACCGTGTTGCTTCTGGGTGCACACACTGACTGCTTATTGTAACCGACAGTCAGACACCTTGTACTGTACCTTCATTTTTAGGGTTTTCCGTAAATGAATGCCTTATTTCGTCGTACAACAGCCGAGCTACAGTTTGAAAGTGAAAGTGCTCAAGTGTGTCTTTGGGTTTGTAACCATTGGAACACAGGTTATTTTCCCCCCCTTTTTCTGGTATGTAGCTTTATTTCATTAAGGTTTCCACCCCACAGCAACAACATGTTATAAAGATCAGAGATTTGGCCTTTGACTTATCTTCTGCTGAAGTAAAAAGTGACTCTATCTTTAGTAATTTCACCCACCCAGTTTGCACCGTGAGTAGGCTATTACAGTAGTAGATAGTTCATGATACCTTGGTTGTCCAGTGAGTTGTGGGCCAGGTTCAGAGAGTGAATGACAGCGGCTGGATTCTCAGAAAGAGCGACAGACATCTTCTGAGGGAAGTCCCTGTAACAAGGGTCCACAATTGCAGACACAGAATATGCATTAACACTTACAATCCCACTGAGTTCATTGTAGTGTATTAAATCAGTGGTGCTATCCCAACCCTTTCTGCATTAGTTCAAGGCCCAATTAAAAATCTCAGAAGTGTTTGTGACCCACCCACTTACTGTACACAGCAGCCATGAAAACCCCATTCAAATTCTATATTATCAATAAAATCTTAGTGCTGTGCTGTGACAATTATTTGGGGTCCCACTTGCAATATCGTCACGGCCCACAGGTTGTTGGGAGTGTGTCTAGCGAGCAAAACTCACGACTTGAGTCCAGCATTCTCCAGGGTGATTTCCTCCAGGCTGGAGGACTTGCTGACCGTGTGCAGCACCTGTTCTACAACCTCTGAACCCTAAGGGGAAAATAAACAACAACAACAACAAAATAAACATTCCTGATCAAATCATATGTGACAAGTTTGTGTTTGGTCAACCACTTAAAGATGGAGTGCCGTGATTTTTTTTTCCTCCTAAAACATGATCATCAGGTACTATGATTATACTAGGAGGGAGATTTTTTTTCAAAAAAGTGTACAGAAAGTGTTACAATTATGTTTTTTATATGGCCACACCCACCAGTTCATTAGGTATGCATCGTTTTCACTTTAGCACCGCCCACCTGAACTTAAGCCTCGCCCACAGTTGTTCTTGTATGATATTGTAGGGGGTCAGGGTTGTGATGTCACTAAAATGGTGTTATAACGATTGGGCCTTTTGGCTCAAAGGCTTTCAGCTTTCAGGAAGAAACCAAAAATACACAGGGAAGACCTATTTGAATATTATAACCACACCTGAGAGTAATATCAACTCCATAAACACATGCAAAACAGAAAAAGTACAAAAATCATGGCACTCCATCTTTAAGCTGTATACATCTCAACGCTGCTGCACCAATTTTGCAGTGGTGATTTGGTCGATGATGACTAAAACTATGACTAAATATAGACAATTCTGTCAAAACAAATCTAAAAAAAACCTAAAAGCTAGTCTAAAGTGTTAGGGAGGGACTAGTGAAGAAGAGATCCAGTAGAACTAAAAGAGAACTCGTTATACGTTTGGTTGCTCTTGCCGCCCGGGTGTTGTATTCAAAAGACTATGACTAAAGTAAGCAAAATGAAAATTTGCTGTCAAAATATACACTGGCACACACACACACACACACACACACGCGTGCGCACACTCACTATGCGCAGATCTTTGCAGTAGAGCTTGGTGAACCAGGTGTTGTACGCCATGGACGCAACGATCACTGCCAGGTCTCTGCACAAAGACACACACGTGACCACCGGTCAGTAGAATGATGTTTGCATGTTCTCCCCGTGTCCCCTAGGGTAGGTACCCTCACAAAAACATGCAGTAATCCTGGTCTCTAAACTAGCTCCCCCTGGCCAGCCGGGGGTGCCTGCTGGAGGGCAAAGGAACCGGTTGGAATAACGTGTACCTTCCACGCGCTACGTCCGGCCGGGGAAACTCCCCTCTGTCAGGTGAAAAGAAGCAGCTTGGACTCCTCATGCATAGAAGGAACTGAAGCATGAGGTCAGTCCACTGCCCCCCCCAGGTTGGCGGAGGGTGTGTAGAGCCCAGGATCACATTAGATAATTGACACTGGGTGAAAAAATGGGTTGCAAAATCGTGGGATACAAATTATAAAAGAAAAAAAAGAATGATGTCCATGCCCGCCAGGCGGCCATGATGCAGTGTGTCAGCACCAACATGTCATGTGTTTTACATCAGTGGTTCTCAAACCTTTTCATATCAAGGCCCATTACTTTTGGGGGGCATATGAGCCACGGAATACCATTTGATGAGATTTATCCTCTCAGACCCAAAACTTAGAATATTTTGTTAATGTTGGATCAAAGATTCTTCTACATTTTCTAATTGTGTAGAGAGAGACGTCTTGTAAATTAAGTAATGTAGATGTTTAACACTAATGTAACTCTTGAGAGTGTAAACTGAAACCAAATGGACCCTTATGGGTCTTCTAGCTGCATTTTACTGCGGCAGAGGTGGGGAAAATGGAGAACAGGGGGCATCTATGAAACAATTCAAGGCAAACATGTATGTTGGGACAGGATTCCAGGCTGATTCATGGGTACACGACACGTGTTTTGGTCTGGATTTCTCATCTAAGTGATTATGTATTTGGACCGTGGCCAAATACATATCAATTCGCTTGACATGGATATATTTGAGAACCACTGTATTAGATTGCCCCCCCCACCCCCCAAGCTCTCTCCCCTCTTTCCCTCACCTACTCTCCAGGTGGCTGAAGTCCAGTAAATTAAACTCGCGGTTGTCCTGGGAGTGATAGATAGTGTCCACATCCTACAGAGTGAGATTACCCATGAGTCTCTCTGGTCACACTACGTGACCCCTAATTCAGCAGCGCAAAGCGCCGTATTATATTATATGCACAGTCCAAAAAGCAGTCTCTACTGACACAGTCTACACAGGCAGCGGCCCCACACTGCTTACCCACTGCACTTCCTCCTTGCAGCTGATGCCATTATAGTCGCACAGGGCGGCATAGGTCTCCGAGAAGCCTCCTGAGAGAAAATAAAACAGGAGAGATTAAAAAACAAAAAGAAAAGGACAGGACAGGGGGAAAAAAAAGGAAATCATTTCAGAGGATTTGTGCAGCTGCTTCTTTTGGCTTGACGGAGAGACAAAAGAGATGTTGCAGAAAAGAAGACAACATGAAAGGATAATTTGTGTTTTATTTGTATCGCCGGGCAATTTACTAAGGCCATCTGGGGAGCTATTTGCAAAGTGTGCTGGCCTACTTCCTTTCCCGAGTGCACCGAGTGTGAGCGTGCGCGCGACGCGTGTGCAAATGCGAGAACGAAAGCATTGTATGAACTCCTGTCAGGGGAGTCACACACAAAAGCTTCTATTTACAGAACTGCATTACTCAAGTATGTTTAGTTTCCTCATAGATGCCCTGTTTTTCTGTTTTTATTGTGAAATTATTAGTCAGATAATTACATCTAATCAGGGCCCGCATGAAAATCTCAGAAGTGTTCACGGCTCACCCATCTGACCAATTAACACTGTTAAGGATACCGATATAGGGGCATTCCAATACATGGGCATATACTGATGACATCAGCGATGCACAAAGGGCACAAGGGATCTCCATAATACTGTATGGGCAGAAAGACGGTATGCAATACAAAGGTTAAAATGACAAAGCCCCGACATATGACTCAGACATATTGGTTGGATCAGCGGGGCAATGTAGGTGTGAGGTTGGTTGAGCTAACCGTCCAGGCCTAGATCAATTACTTTGATTAACTGTTACACTGCACCTCTAGTTTTGCCGGCCGTGTAGCTAACAATACGTCACATGTGTTGTAATTGTAACTGTGCATGCATGCATGTGTCACTAAAAAGAGAATATACACTGGCTGAATACCTGAACACGGTAAAAGACCCAAAACTTAGGAAAGCATTGACCAGGTACAGACTCAGTGAACACAGTCTTGCAATAGAGAAAGGCCGCCACAGACAGACCCCGCTCCCAAGGGAAGACAGACTATGCACCCACTGCACACAAAATGTGGTAGAAACTGAGCTACACTTTCTAACCACCTGTCCTCTCTACCAAGACATCAGAGACACATACTTCCCACAGATTACACACACACGACGTGAGTTTGAAACTATGACCAATGTCGAAAAACTCCCATACCTATTGGGAGAAATACAACAATGTGCAAACACAGCAGCAAGATTTGTGAACTGTTGTGACAAAAGAAGGTTAGCCAATGGAACACAACCTTGC
>OOFJ01112981.1:0-16987 GCA_900323375.1 Benthosema glaciale
GTGTCTCTCCTGTCCGACAGTAACATTCTCACTGGCACACAGACCTGTGTGTGTCTCTCCTGTCCGACAGTAACATTCTCACTGGCACACAGACCTGTGTGTCTCTCCTGTCCGACAGTAACATTCTCACTGGCACACAGACCTGTGTGTGTCTCTCCTGTCCGACAGTAACATTCTCACTGGCACACAGACCTGTGTGTCTCTCTCCTGTCCGACAGTAACATTCTCACTGGCACACAGACCTGTGTGTGTCTCTCCTGTCCGACAGTAACATTCTCACTGGCACACAGACCTGTGTGTGTCTCTCCTGTCCGACAGTAACATTCTCACTGGCACACAGACCTGTGTGTCTCTCTCCTGTCCGACAGTAACATTCTCACTGGCACACAGACCTGTGTGTCTCTCTCCTGTCCGACAGTAACATTCTCACTGGCACACACACAGACCTGACCTAGAATTGCTACTTAGAATTCGGGCTAAACCAACACGCAGGAACGGGCGGGGGAGACGAGACGACAGGAAATCTTGACTGGATGTAATGGAGTAGGACCACTGGAAAGCTCGGGCGAAAGGGGGGAGAGTCAGACATATTTCTATTTTATAATGTTAGCCGTGATAATGTTGTGATCTGATGAAGTGCAACCGTGCAGACCCTCCGCCATTGAGAAAAAACGGGCATTAATACGAAAACATTCCAGGTAAGTTTTCGGGAGAAAGTGTCGCTAGTGGCACAGCTCGCCTGTGCTCCTGGCAGCGGTACACGCGGGTCCTCCTACCCGGGGACATCTCACTCCAGTATCCGTTCTTCTCCTGCCTCTGTCCCCCGAAGGCTGTGGCTACCAAACCCCATCGTGTCTGGCCTGGCAGACAGACAACCGAGCCCCGTTTCTTTCGCCACAATGCCGATTTTTTCCGCGCTACAACAGTGGATTATTATTCAGAATGTTTGCGGAATGGTGTAAAAACGCGCGGAGCAATATTGGTGGTTTTTAACCCATTATACCAACAAGAGGACCGCCCGTGCTTCGTTGAAAATGGAAAAAGGATACAATGCAGCATGCATGTTCTACATTCTTCAAGATAATCGGGGCCATTTGGTATTGTATTTCTTTTCACCAGAAACGCATTTATTAATATCATTTCTAAAACGCGCAGCCCCAGATTATAAGGCCTCGGCTGCTGATTGTGTGTCGGCCAGCCTTCTAACATCTAACCGAGCGAATTCGGTGGCGATTTAATTGTTACATTGTTACCGGAGCCCAACAGAAACTTGAAAATGCACAGCATTTGGCGTGGGAGGGAGGGGCCATTTTTATTAGACAAAGCCTAAACATTGTATCTCATTATGTATCTATTTGTGTGCTTTGCTTTGCGCTGGTGGTCCAACGTCGTCGTTCTTCTCGGGTCTCAGCCGCCCGTCACAGTGCCTCCCTCTCGGGGAAGACTTTGTTTGCGCTGGCCGAGGCTCCATGAATGCAAGTGCTGAAGTCCTCCCTTCCCCCCATACAGCTCTCTGGCGAAACAGGAACAACTTCTTTTAGGAAAAAAAAAGTTCCTGGAGTTTGAAGCGCCATGGAATACTTTGTCCGCCAAGCGTTGTGTCCAGTGAGGCGCTGAGATTTGAGGGGGATTCTGTGCATTGGTTGTTGTGTTTATCTACAACGTTTTAGCTTTGTAAATACACGTATGAAAACATTTTTTTTTACTGCTAGTCTTCTTGTGGAGCCCTGCTTGCGTATCTTGTTCAGTTTTGTGCTGAGTTGCCTTACCAAGGCCATATAAAGAGAGCATTGAACATGTCCAGCCCAAGGCTTTGCCATTGAAATTAAACTTAAAGTTCTCAATAAGAGAAACCAGTTTAAAGGTCTTAAATTGGAGTGTAAAATGTACTTAGTTATTATCAGAGCCTATTTAGTTCCAACTTGTTTTGAGGCCTAAGCAATTTGTTTTCTTGAGACAAGGCTTTACAAGGACTCTGATCAAAAATCCAATAAATATTTATCTTGTGTCACAATTAGCCCATATACACTATACATTTCCACTGTTCCCCCTCCCCTCTACGAATTTGAAGTAGCTTGGGGTTCGTTAAGTCAATCGACCTATGAAGTTATTGTAATTTAACATACATGTTTGTGTTGACATTAGTTTATCACTCATCTATCCATTCTAAAATGACAGTCAAGTCTGTGAAATGCACTGAAAAGGTCTGTTTACTGACCCCACTGCTGTATGCCAGCAAGTTGGTGTGGGGTGGAAGCTTTCCAGGACATGAGGAATCACGAAAACCCTAGATATTATATCATACCCTGTCCCATAGTCCCTTGTGTGTACACGTGTTGATAACTGAGGCATAAATCGATGTTGGGGTAAAGGAAAAAAATGACTATGCTGTTACTGCAGCCCCAAAGGATCTGAGCTTTGCACCGGCTAAATACGCTGGTTATGTGTTTGCTACATGCTGGCCTTGTCAACATGAGGCAGTGAGTGCTTTTCCCTGCCTCCTGCTTGTTTGCGAATCACCGGTTGAACACAGTTCTCTCTCTCTCTCTCCCTCTCTCTCTCTCCCTCTCTTCCAGGTGTGAATGATTTGTGGCTGTAGGGTGTCGTGAGTTGACCAGGTTCAGTGCGCAGCCTCCGTGGCTGACTGGGAGGAGTCGAGAGGAGAGCAGACATCAGTGCCCAGGGGACCTGAGGCCTGGTTCTCCATATGAGGCCCTGCTGAAAGGGCAGGGGGGCTTCTGAGGTAACCCGGCTCACTGTCTTACACTTTCTCACACTGTTTCATACCCCTTTCTCTTGTCTTCTCCCCCCCTCTCTCTCGCACGCACACACACACACACACACACACACACACACACACACACACACGCGCGCTCTGCACCCCCAGATAAATAAAGCAAGTCACTTGCGTTACTTATCTGCAAGCATCATTGCAGAAATTTCCCAAATTGCTGGAGTATTAACAGTGTTGCATTAACAGTGTCATTTTTTGCCCAAAGTAAAGTGCAACGACATGTTTATTGCAGTTTATTCCCACACGTCTTAAAGGTCCATACACTCTTATTGTTATTTCATTTGTCAAGATGTTTCATAATCCATGTAGTCTTATTTTGCGTTTAACCATTTTTTGATTGTCATTTTCCTAATGGCCAACTTGTTTTGTTTTACAATATTGACCATGGCAGGAATACCTTCTGCCCTGGCCTCATAGATGTAGCGTTGCTACAACTTGATAATACTGGGGAAATAATGAAGTCACTGTCCGTACTTAATATCTATCTCTATATCTTTGACTTTAGTATATATATTCATACATATCGTTGCTCTTGGGAGGAAACCTCCCAACTCAATTTTTGAGGTTTTAGATTTTTTGGATAAATCAGTGTTATTGAACACCCTTTATCCGTCTGTGTGTTGTTTAAAAATATATCAAACGAAAGTAGTAAACGCTTTGGACAAAAAAACCTCTTAACTCCAATGGACCCTCAAACTGTCTGCTGCGGCAATTAACTCCACCACGTCTCCCCTCTCATGCAAGTAATTGACAATATATGAAGTCGCAACACCAACTTTGATGAGGCCGAATTGCTTTGTTTTCAAAATATACGTTTTTTTTTTCATTTTCCTGAAAAATGAACATTTTGGAGTTAGGTGATTTCTTCCCGACGGCAGAGATATATATATTCTTATGAGAGGGAAGCCCTGAATTGTACAGGGGTTGCCTTGTTGTAACATGACCCCAGCTGATGCTTATGGAAGCGGCTCATGACGAGGAGGACCCTGGGCTGCGTTACTTTGGCCCATCGGGGGCCATGTTTGGTCTCCTCCTTCCTTAGATCTGTACATGCTGAGGACATCAACCCGGTCAGGGTGAACTGCCTGAGAACACTATCCACAGTGTTTATTTGTCTGCTATCTAATCCAAAGAGTGTTCACCAAAAACCACAGTGAGGTGAAGCATGGAGGGGGAAGTGGATATTGATGTGAAGCGGCAGGGGATTTATTTTCTTCTCCGTGGATTGGCCTCCCTTGTTTCCTTGCATTTGTTTGCTCCATGGGTTTTCTAATTAAAATCGCACGGCTTACGTTGTGTGTGATATGGTAGGATGAATATGAGGAGTGGTGTGTGTGTCCCTTTGCCTCAATGTGGGGAGACGGGGGAGACCCGCCTCCCCAGACACAGATGACACCATGTGTGTCTATCTTGCAGTTGACGGAGATGCTGAAGAGAAATTTCTACTCTGTCAAACGACCATGTCGATGTCGCATGGCAAACATACGTCAACAATATTTTTCAATTTATAATGCATCGGCTGAGTTGTTTGACAACTATAAAGTATTCCTTCTGTGACTTTTATTTTTACAAGTGTAAAGCGTACATTTGTAAATTGTAAGCTTTTGATAATTACAGATGGGCATAGGGACTGGTTCATAATATTCCCACCTATGATGTTTCTTACTAAAACATCCAGGCAATGCCTACATTTCAATTGTTAAGTCAAGAGCAATTCATTGTTGTATTGTGAAATTATTTAGACTTTAGGTGCCAAGTGTACAGCCTTCAAAGTGTCATGCAGGTTGTTGGGAAGTTGGTTCCATTTGGTTTCAGTGCTTATAGTCCCAATGATACGTTTGTATATACTTGAATCTGTACCACGTTTTCTTTCTTAAATGACTGCCTGGCTAAATCTTGTCAAATGTGCAACATATGCAAGAATGGTCAACTAGCCTACTAATTACTGCGGACAAGAAACCTGCCACTAAAGCAAAGAGTGAAGCTTCTAAGTCACTCCCAGATTTCTTGTTTGCCATCTAGAAGCATTGTCTTCCAAAATTGAATTGGTTAACACAATAAATCAACTTTCAGAAACGAGATTTACCAAATAATTTATACATTTTACAAAATGTACAATTTTACAGGGCATTTCATTAGGACATCATTAGTTTGGCCCTAAGTCTTGACAGAAGACAACCTACAGCTTTTCACCATTCCATGTACAATGCAAGTTTACTCTTTCTCTGCTAAGAAAGACATTGGACGAGTTATTAGGTTATAATCCATCCAGACTCGCCAGTATTATTTTTACCAGTTCTTGGCGTTTCTGTCGCCTGACAGCGCTTTGCTTTCTGCGCTGTGACGTCATTGAATATTTTCGCTCCCTCCACTCTCTCTTTAGCGACGATCTTTAGCTGTGTTTTTCTCTGAATTGAAGCTCAGATTGAGGTGATCATATAATAGTACTATATTAGCGCTTCTGACGAAAACAAAAGTAACTAGCTTCAAAATAAGACCTCGCAGCTGAAAAGCGTGGCAGACAAAGGACTAACCTTGACCGTAACAAGGAAGGTGTTAAACCCCTCAATACCTAATCAGGGAATATGAGTTTGGAGCTGTCATGGCAGAAATGTGCTAGAATAAACAACGTATAGCTCAAAGCTGCCTCTATGGATGTATTGAGTAGTGATGGTGCAAATCTCCACCTCTAGTGGTAGAGATGGGCAGCTCTCTTGTCTTTCACGTGAATCATACAAAAGCCTGGGATTCCCCTTGAAACCTCAGACATTCTGTAGCCAGTCTGCAGACCACGTCGTTTGACTGCAAAATGAAGGCAATCAAACAGCATTGTTAAACATCCCGTTGTTCTTGGGATTAGCGGCGTGTCTTGGTGTGTGTGAGAGGTTTTGTATTTGTGAGTGAGCAGTGAGTGGGTGGCCTTGTGCCTGGCTGGGGATGTGTCTGGCTCAGTTAGAGCGTACCACTACCTGTCACGCGTGTCTTTCATGTTTCTACGATATGATTGACAGTTTTGGAAGAGGCGGACTGCTCCTGCTGGCCTGAAACGGGTCCTTTCAAATGGGTCCGCTCTCCTTCTGGAACCCAAAGGCTACGTTGAGTTGACCCGAGTCACCTCAACTGGCCATGTTAAAGTCACCAACCGAGCTCATGACCTTTCTAGCCAGCACATAACCATTATCTAACTATAACGCACTGTTTTGCCACAATCTCTAGAGGTTGCGTAGAAAAATCCTTGGTGATAATAATTGAACTCCTGAGAGTGAAAGAATTGACTCTTAAGGGTCCGACTATGTCCCAAAGACTTGTTTTAGGTGTCACAGGCCGAAATACAAACTTGTGTACTAGAATAGTTGATTTAGTATTTTTGTACAGTGAGATGAGTTGGCTCGTTGCTTTGTTCAATTCATTTGTGTTGTGATGTGATTAACTTTACCTGTTAAATGTTTTTAAATGTTAAATTTAGTTTTTTGCCAAATGATTCTTGGCGGGGATTCACATTTTGCTCTTTACTCTGCCACCACCTCTACCATCACATGATGCAACTCAAGTCAAAGGACCTGGTTTGTATTTGAAATAGTTTTGCTATTTACAAGACAATATTATATTTCAACAATAGCGCATGCTCCTTAATACCTTTCTGTATAGGGTGCGAGTTGTGTGACCTTACCAAGGCTTTGGTTGCAGTGTTTGTAGTTTGACAGTGGAAATGATGCGAATAAAAGTCATCTTAATGCCATAGTGTGCATGCTTTGTGATGTAATTATTAGGATCCATGGTGTTTTGGCCATATGTTTAGTAAACTATGGTGTTTTTGACCTGAAGTTTTGTAGTAGCCCATTAGCCAGGATTGTCAAAATGGAGCTATACTTGAGATTTTTGTAAAAAACAAACAAAAAAGTCTTGAGGCCTAAACTACAAAATTTCAAGTAACATTTTCCCAGGGGCTTCTTTCTGTTATTATTATTCCTATTACATGGTAATATTGCCCACAGGTTGAGGGTTTTAAATTAATTATTCTGTACAAAATATTTGTTGCTATCCTGACAAAAAGTCCCTTCTCCCAAATACTTCAACAGGCATCCTGGCGGCAAACAAGCCTCATTCTCCAATTTACTACCAATGTATCCTGATTTGTTTTCAGCTCACATACCTGACTTATGTGGTCAGTGATTGTTATTGCTTTTCATTGAATTAGGCTACAATATGCTTAACCACTTAAGCACTATTTTATATACTAATTTGTGCTGAGCGAACGAAAATCACGGTCACGATGTGAGCATTGTCGGTTGTGAGCTTGTAGATCTGAACTGCTATTTTAGATTTGTTTTGTAATCTTTCCACATTTTATATCATCTATTTTATATAATGACATAGCCAAAATTTGGACGGCAGGTACTTATAATAAGAATAATGGGGAAATAACAGGGGTGTGATGTGTTGTTGTTCTTGTGGAACATTCACTGTTATTATGCCAGGAGAGAGACGGGCGCTTTGGTCAGCCAATAAACCAATGGTGGATGTGGCATGTGGGTATTTGTTTGCGTGCGTCTCTTTCTGCCTGTATATTTAATTGGGCAGGTCGTTGCCAGTGTGTTTAAAATTCCACGAGAATGACACACCAGTGTAAACTGGGGTAATTCAGGGACAGACTGGCTCATGTTCCTCCAGGGTGCTAATTTTGGTCCTACGATAGAGCAGAGGAGAAGAGACGGGTGCTTGTGAGTGTATTTTCATTTAAGATGTTATTTTGGTTTAGTGACTTTTAGTTTTGGTACAGCTGCCAGCACACAGTCAAATCCTGAGTGTTTAACTTTTTACTCTAACAAACTCAAATGAACCGTGTCAAGTGGTCTTCACTGTGGTCATCGGTGGCAAATTGTTCCTATCATTCTCAGTTGTACTTGAATAAGAAATAATTGGCGAAATGGGGGGGTGGTTGTGTTCCAAGATGTCAGATTTCTTTCTTTGTTTGTGTTCTCAGCACTCGAGAGGCAAATTATTTTGTTGTGCTCTGATGGAGGCCTTGCACAGCATGGTTTTGTAAAGACCATCGATTCAAACGCTGCCTCATGGACTGAAATATTTTGTCGTCTTTTAGGAGATTTTGTACGTCATGTCAATAGAGGCAATCGGTTCGTGGACTTTTTTGTGTGCGAGGAGCGAAACACCCCCTTTTCCACTTTACCTCAATGGTCCGCAAAGCCTCTGAACGGGCCGACCGTTGGGATTTCCCACAATGCTTTTAGCCACAGGGAGACGTCCTCACAGCATGAGCAAGGAAGGAATGTGCCCAGAGTGTGGGAGCGACCGTAGGGATCGAGGGAGGGAGTCACGGACCAGAGAACCCGGTCAGGGAAGGGAGGAGAGTGAGGGGTGGGTGTGTGTGTGTGTGTTGAGAAGAGCTGTGTTTCTGTTACAACAGTAGTCATTTGAACAACAGATCTACTGCTCACTGCATGATACATGGCAACATCCTCACGTGTTCATTTAACTCTGGGAGTGTACAAATGTAACCAAATGGACATGTACTGGTCGATTTGGTTGCATTTGTACACTCAGAGTTACAAAGGGTAAATAAACACAGAGGATTTTACCGAGTAGCAGCCCGCTGTGGGGAAAAAAATATAATTCTCTAAGCATAATCTGCCCCTTCTCTTTGTGTGTCTATGCACACGCACGGCCATGATAAACCACAGTTCTTGCGTCTGTTAGGCAGAGCGAATGATACTTGTATGTTTTTGTTTTAGGGGTGTTCTTAAAAAGCCTCTTTGTGCCGTAGAGGCGAAGAGCATTGAATGCGTGTTAGCGAGATGCACCCACTTAGACGGGTGCAGAGGGCAGGCAGAGGGAGATGGTCTGGAGAATGGAAGGGTGCAGCGTGTGTGAGACAGAGATCAGAGCAAGCCGGACTGCTGAGTGCCAGTCCTGCTGCCAGGGCTGGCCGCCATGCATGGCACCGTGCCCAGGCTACGCCAGCAGATGTGTCACTAGTGAGTCAGCTATGTGTATGTTTCTGCCCATGTGTTTTTTGTGTGCACGGCACGCACACACACACACACACACACACACACACACACACACACAAATGTCAATGACAGAGACACCCACCACCCAGACACACACACTCGCACACGGTGAGAAGAGAGTGACTTGTGTAATGGGTTTCCTCTCTCGCTCTCTGTCTTCCCTTCTCTCCCATGGGTATGTCGGTATCACACTCCTGTCCCTTTCTCCCGCTTTCATTGCCACCTCCATCATCGTGACGGACACAGAGACGGGCTCTGTCACCGCGACATGATGTGACAAAACGTGACATTACACACATGTCACCTCCCTGGGGATGGAAGCTATCGTCTGCCAAACAGAGGAGCTGAAGAATCGGGGGAGGTGGGGGTGGGCGAGGACTGGAAATGCTGGACCGGGAGAAGAGTGGAGAGGAAGCTAGGAGTGAGCGACGTGAGGGGGTGGTGGGGGAGAGAGCGAGAGAGACAGAGGAGGTACCAGTGCTCGATAGACCTGTTAAACTCAGCTGGGCTGGGCCGCAAGTGAAAAAGTGTGTGAGAAAGAGATGTTGCTGTTGTACTGTACACTGGGAGTAATAGGAGTTTGTAGAATGCGGAACAGTTTAAAAGTTCACTGTAAATATTTGACATGGCTTGCGTTCAGGAGGAACAACAGAGCCGAGTCATACTAGCCGTATGTGTGTGTCTACTCTGTTTGTGTGTGCGTGTGTGTGTGTGTGTGTGTGTGTGTGTGTGTGTGTGTGCGTGTGTGTGTTTGGTGTGTGTGTGGTGTGCAGGGACTGTTCAGGGTGGCTCCCTCTGCCTCCAAGCTGAAGAAGCTGAAAGCATCTCTGGACTGTGGAGTCATGGACGTTCAGGAGTACTCTGCCGACCCGCACGCCATCGCAGGTTAACCGCACCCACACACAAACGCCTCGCTCACAGTGCGTCGCCATGCCGACGACCCTCCGAGGTCACGCGTTGTAGCGTAACATACAGTATAGTATTCTTCACATCTGCAGGGAACCTGCATTCTGTGGAAATCCCATCTCCTGTAGCCTACATGTATTACAAATTTACAATTTAAGCATTTAGCCTTCTTACTGTGTACAGTAAGCAGGGAGAACACAAGGTAATTCATCAAATGCGTATCACTAAAGTTAAAATTATAATGACTGACAGAATGGAATCTGAATTAGTTCATTTGAGTTTCTAACCATCATGGTTGAGTTCTTGTTTTTGCACTAATCAATTAAAACTAACCCAGCAAGTAAAGTAGCACTCTCTGAATGTACAGGTCAGGTCAGTCAAGTACAAATACAAAACAGTGACAAAAAATGTAAAAGTCTTGTCAGTGACAAAAAGATTGAAAGTCTTACTTACTCATGTACCTTTCAAGTGTTACATGTGAAAGGTCTTGTTATGTGTTGTTGTTGTGCGTGGACCCCAGGGACAGTAGAGCTCCTACCTGGCTGGCAGCTAACAGGGATGCAAATAATGAAAATGATGTTCCCGCTGCATCCTAATCCGATGTTTTGAATTACTTTGACTATAGCGTAACATTTGCGACACACACAGTCTGTCTGTTTTGCTGCTCTTGAGATGTGGTTTCCTAAAAGCACTCTCTCTCTCTGCGTTCTAGCACTTTAGCGAAGCAGCAGTGTGGTGTAGACACTGCGTAGTAGAGTAATGTGAATCTGTCAGATGCATTGGCTGGCTTGTGTAGGATGGGGTTGGATGTGGGGGCAGGGCCCTAATCATTCTTCTGACGAGAGAAAAACCACATCTCCCCTAAGGTCTAATGAGATTCTACCCTCTTTCTCTCCCTCTCGCTTTCGCTCTCTTACCCTCTGTCTCCGTCTCTCTCTTCTCTCTCTCTCTCCCTCCCTCATTCTCTCTCTCTCTCTCTCTCTCTACCTCTCGCACTCCATCCGTGGTCTCTTCTTCTTATCCTCAGGCGCTCTGAAATCGTACCTCCGTGAGCTCCCGGAGCCACTGATGACCACTGAACTTTACGACGAGTGGATCCAGGCGTCCAAGTGCGTAGAGCTGTTTCCCTAATGAACTGCATGAACACGGACAGTATTTATGATTACACCCTTTAGGTGCCTTGGTAAAATAAATAAATATGTAAAATGGGGGGAAAAAAAGACAGAAAGTAGTCAAAATTCAAACATTCTCACACGAAAAACAGTGAGTTTTATAACCTGTTGTAATTTTCTCTCATCATCATCATCATCATCATCATCAGCCTTCCCGATATGGACCAGAGACTACAAGCTTTACTGACAGCGTGTGAAAAACTCCCTACCGACAACTTAAACAATTTCAGGTCAGTCACTCATAACACCTCCCTTTCCTAATCTAACTCATTGTAAAGTCCATTAGGGCTTCTCAGAGACGGGTGCTGTAATGTAAAATGTATTCATGTTATGTAATGTAATTTATTCCTGTGTGGACCCCAAGAAGAGTAGCTGTAGCTAAAGGCGATCCAAATAAATAATGAACACTGGATCGCAAGTTCGCAACCTAATGCGTTGTGAACGTTGTAGATCGAGATTTGTTATAGAGGGGTAAAAGGGAGGGGACCCAGTAGGGACCCCTGGGAGACCCGGATCAACAGAGTATATCTGGTTTAAGTGCTTACCAGGCAGCCTGAGGCATCTTCACCACATCAGAATGGCTTGTAATCTCACAGTCTGGAACAGAACAGTCCTGTGGGGAATAAAAATGTTTGTCTGACGTGTTGTTGTACAGTAACTTATATCAATGGAATACTTATCAGCATCACGTGCAGTAGTAGCTTTCAGTATCTCTCCAGACACCGCATGAAAGAAATGCCTGTTATAAGGAAACCCCTTTCGTCGGCTGGAATTCTAAAGCGTTCATCATAAGAGACAGAGATTGAAGAATGTGTATGAAAAGAAGTCGATAGCATATTCATATTGAGAGTGGATGTTTACACATGACATAAGCGCTCGCTGATGCGTGCGACGTCTGTCAGTGTGTGTGAGTGTGTGTGTGTGTGTGTGTGTGTCTTGGACCTCCTATCTGGGCTAAAACCTCTTCTGGCAGCATGCGTTGAAATATTGATAACCATCACCGAGTCCCTCCTGCCGGGCGAGGCGGTGGATGTGTGTGGCTGAGGAGAATAGATTGTAGTGCTCTCTGGCTATGTAGCTTGATAGGCCCTCTTTCATTTGGCTCCTTCTTCAGATACCTAATCAAGTTCCTGGCCAAGCTGACAGAGTACCAAGACTCCAACAAGATGACTCCGGGCAACATGGCTATTGTCCTCGGCCCAAACCTGCTCTGGACGCACTCTGAAGTGTACGTATTTTGATCTTCGTCTGTCACGTCAATTTGATCACACGCTTGTGAAATTAAAATTACTGTTCCGACTCTGTTCATACTCAATATATGATTCTAGGGATGCTCCCTATCCGATTCCTATATTTATATTTTTATAGATCACATTTATGCTATATCACAATAGTATACAATATCCAAAATCACAGACAATATCCAGTCTAATATTATGACATGGATGTAATATATAGGTATGTCCGGATCATGTTTTTTGCTCCCGGTCTGATTCCGATAATTTTACTTTTTTCAGTGGGACCAAGGCCCCACTGAAAAAACTGCAGAACTTTACATTTGATACACAATAAATAGAAAAAGATAAAAACACAATTTATAAAGTTAAACATTTAAGACATTTTCATTTGAAAACGATCGCCCCCGATTTTCGATCACGTGATGGGATGGGGACGAACCTAATGCTAACTGTTGTTGTTGTTGTTTTCAGGAATATGACAGAGATGATGACCACCGTGTCGCTGCAGATTGTTGGCATCATTGAGCCCATCATCCAGCATGCTGATTGGTTCTTCCCTGGTGGTGAGGGTGACACACATATTTACTACGACACTAGGAGTCCAACTAGTACTAGTGGTACTCAAATGTTTTATTTGCATGGACCCCTTAACTCTGAGGCCCCTTTTCCACCGGCTGGGAACCGGTTCAGTTCAGAACCAGTTTTTAGCCGGTGGGAAAGGGGTCCATTTGTACACCATTTGTACGCTCTAGCTAAATCATTAGAGCATGCCCTGGGCTACATCTGTGGAAAATGTGGTGCTTTTGACGAATTAGCACCCAAACGCACCCTTTTCTCTCCCCAAGCTCCTCCACTACATGGCACCCCTGGCTGGTAGCATTAAATAGTATCTGTGTTGGTTTCCTCAGAGATCGAGTTCAACCTGACGGGATGCTACGGCAGCCCTGTCCACACCAACCACAACTCCAACTACAGCTCCATGCCCTCGCCGGACATGGACCAATCGGAACGCAAGCTGCAGCAGCACGACCAGAGCCGACGCCCACTCAGCGTCGCCACTGACAACATGATGCTGGAGTTCTACAAGAAGGATGGGTAGGCGTCTACCCACAATCCACTCTATTCTTCTCTTTCACTCCACTTCTCTCTCTCTCTCTCTCTCTCTCTCTCTCTCTCTCTCTCTGCCTCTCTCTCTTCCTTAGACAGAGCTTTGAGTTGATGATTAGGCTTCATAATCACAAATTGTACAGGGCACATATATGACAAGAAATGTGTGTATATATGTATGGGGTGCGTGCGTGCGTGCGTGCGTCAACATTATTTTCTATACTTGGTTAATCTATGCAGGGCTCTCTTTTTAATTTTCCCTTTGGTGTAACTGCGGCCTCTGGTGGCGGGTGGTGTCAGCGCAGCATGACGTACACACAGACGTGACACACACACAGACAGACAGACAGACAGACATGTTCTGCCTGGCTTCCATAGTTAGGGCTCACTGTTCGCAATTATATATGTAACTCTTCCCCTTTTGCATGGCCATATTAAGCATTCCATCACTTTGGTACAATATTTACATCTGATCCAAAGTCTAAGGCAGGGGGTTTCCCCACACAAAGCTCACCTGTCAGTCATTCTCCCCCGGCCAATTACGTAGCTTGTTATCAGGTTTCATCTTTGCGAGAGTTGGAGGCTTGCTCTCGTTCGTATAGACAAGGGCTGATTGAATTGCATCGTCACTATGGTAACCGCATGCTCCGTTGGTGGGCTGTTGGTTATCTCTTTTCTCTCTCTCTCTCTCTCTCTCTCTCTCTCTCTCTCTCTATCTCTTTCTCTCTCGTATTATTATTATCTCTCTCTTTTCCCTTTTTTTTCTTTTCAGGAAATATTTCTCCGGTAGTTGTGTTGCTCATGCCCAATCCTCCCACACACATCACCTACACAGTAAAAGTCCTGAGTGTTAACTTAACTCTTGAGAGTGTACAGAATGTGACGTCTGTACCCTCTCAGAGTTACGCATGGGTAAATCAACACTGTGGGTTTCACCAGTGTAAGCTCGTGGTGCTTCACACCATGTCTGGCACGACACTGCAGCCTGCTGCCTGACTCATACACCACCAGCAGCAAGGAAAAATCACCCGCAGAAACTGATGCTAAAAGCAAAAAATAAATAAAATATAAACATTAAAAGAATCACAAGAATGACCCCGTAATATAGTGACAGCGTTGCCTACTGTATAGCATCCCTTATTAGAATGATGTTTGACAACTCATCATTAGTTGTCATGTAATTTTGTCACAATGTTGGCTTTTTTTTTTCTCCGTCCAGAGAGCAGCTGGCTGCTCCCGAGAGAGATGTTGAATGTTTTTATATGCATAGTAGTGTATACCGAGAGAGACACACAATGCGACAGGCAGTCTGTCGCCTCCAGGATTTCATGGCCGTCGCTCTGTCTGTTGCATATCGTCGATATCGGCCGGAAAATGTTGTATGTCCAAAACCGTGTGTGTTCCAAATTTCCAATGGTTAACTTCCAACGTAGTTTTTATTTAAGTCACAAGCTCCAGTGAATACTTATTCTTATCATTAGTTAAGCTATAGTAAAATCCTAGGCTGTAGTTAATACTTATCATTAGTTAAGTTATAGTTACAACCCAAAGACAGACTTAACCCACGTTTAACCTGGCGTCTGTATTTTGTGCATGATATTATAGATAATAGCCTACTGTAGATAGTTCAACAATAGCGAGAATAGCTGATCTACAAGTTAATAATGCATGGTGATGCGACACGTCATAATATGCATGTAGATAGATACACAACAAAGTATAAAAGAGTGCATTAATTTATTCATGAGAAAAGATTAAAAGATACAAGGTTTCTGCCCGACAGTGGCAGCAAATGTGTAGAACAAAGCTGGTTTATAGTAATTAGGGCTAACAGGGATCTAATTGGTAGCTCGGTAAGAAAAAGTGCAGGCTGCTCATTTAGCGTGGCATGTTTTAACCTCCAGAGCGCCCACTCCTCTCCTCCCCGTCACCATGGGTGTCATGATCTCTCCATCAGGCATGCACACGTAGAAACACGCACACATTTACCCATTCAAACTGGGAAAGCATCTGTGTCATTTTTTTATTTTAACCACTAACCATTATTTTGTACTTTGTCTATTAAAAAGGAAAAACACCTGCAGTCTTCAAATGCAGTGAAAAACTTTAATTACGGGAGCAGCAACGTTTTGGCCTATACGGCCATCATCAGGCTATCTTTTTCAATAGACAGTGAGGGAGCCTCTTTTTTAGGCTGTCTAACATCAGGTAGGCCTATCAGGGCAAACCTATATGTGACATAATTAGGTGACAGGTGCTCTCAAATAGTTAAAAGAGAATAAACAGTCATAAATAAACGCTCCATGTACTCATGCAAAAAAATAAAAAATCAATATAAGTATAGATCATAAATCATGACAGTATACAAAGGTACCATAGTTAAGTAAATTAGCTATACAAAAGTCATGATGTTTGTGTGTGTGAAAAACAGCAGATCATGATCACCACCTCTGTGTGGTCATGGATCAACTTTTTCAATGCCGCCAAAACGTAGAGAAGAAATGTCACGCTTATGATCGTTGAAATGTACAACAGCCACTGGATAGTCTCTATCATTTCGACGTATAGAGCTTTTATGCACGCTTATCCTTCGTTTTAATTTCCTAGTGGTTTTACGCACAAGGACAGCGCAGCAGCATGTACACAACATGAGTGGAGGCGCGCGTTATCACACTGTTAATGGGAAACACTTTGCTTGAATGAGGGTGGCAAAAATTATCAGTGTTATTGCATTGAGCAAACTACCACAGCGGTAGCTTCCGTTGGGTAGCGGGGCTAAAAGTGTCTGGCTGGCCTGTGGAGGCCAGTAGACGTTGGTATACGTAAGTAAGTAGAATCAGCCTCAGGTCTTAATGGGTTGACAAACTGTCTGAGTGTTGCTTTCCAGTGCGGTATGAATAATAAGACATTATTCATACAGCCCCAGTAGTTCATCCATGTCCATGCATGAGTGTTTATA
Source organism: Benthosema glaciale (assembly GCA_900323375.1). Classification (NCBI taxonomy): domain Eukaryota; kingdom Metazoa; phylum Chordata; class Actinopteri; order Myctophiformes; family Myctophidae; genus Benthosema; species Benthosema glaciale. The sequence goes on from OOFJ01112981.1 coordinate 16,206, forward strand.
GTGTTGATGTTGCCAGGCCTTTTCCGCATGCCGTCTGACCATCCTCTCATATTGCACTCTGCCTCTCTCTTCCCTACTAACGCAGCATTAGGAAGATACAAAGGTACCGTATCTACATCTTCCTATAGTTTTTCCCTCCATCCTCCATCCTCCCCCACCCCTCTCCCCCTCTCATTTGTACATCTTGAAGTGTCACATGACCGACTCTCATTTCTAGAGCCTGACCAATATATCGGATTGGCCGATATATATCAGCCATTATTATTTTTCATTTTTACGACATCGGTTTAGTGTGTCACAACTTTCAGTCTAGCACTGGCTCCCCTGTTTTGGGCATACAGTACGGTTGTTCGTTGTATAATTTTTTGCAGTGAAGTGTAACATACTGTTTTTAAATGTATATGACTGTGAAAAGGTTATATTGTGTTTATTTTTATTCATCTCTTTGCTTATACATTAAATGTTCCCAAACAGAGACTTGCTTGGTCTCTCAAACACATTTCAAGATTTTTCACTCAAATATTAAAAAAATATATATATCAGTAAAAAGTAAACATTGGTAACAATCGTAGTCTAGGAATCATGATGAACGGCACCGGAACAAAATCAATCTGACATCGGTTGGGCTCTACTCATTTCCATCAATGCTTTGTACTCAGTCAGTAGACCTACAACAGTGCCTGACCCAGCAACGTCTTTGTCTGTCTCCAGTATGGGCGTGCGAGTGATGGACACGTCCTGGGTAGGGTCTCGGAAGGGATCGTCCACTCTGGTGCGCAAGG
>OOFJ01113113.1:10157-21318 GCA_900323375.1 Benthosema glaciale
AGTAGGTGTGTGGTCTAATAATTTTGACAGACTTTCCTAAAGTGATGCAGTTTCTCAGTTGTTCATGTCGTTTCACATCGATTCAAAGTGAGCTAAGTTAATCATCACAGAAACGGCACTAGCCTACAAGACTCCAGTAGTTAAGATGGCTTACCTTGAGACATGATTTGCTACATTCCCACCACTCCACTGATTAGTGCCCAGGCAGAATGTTCTGGAAAGACATTAAGCAATTAGAAATAATGGTAGCACCATTTGGCTGATAAGATAATACAATATCACAGCAATCTGAAACAGGAGACCATCAAGTAGGCGTGTGGTCTAATATCTTTTACATCGAGTTTCCTAAACTAAAGTCATGGCGTTTCTCAGTTGTTCGTGTCGTTTCACATCGGTTCAAAGTGAGCTAAGTTCATCATCACAGAAACTGCACTAGCCTACAAGTAAGACTCCTGTAGTTGACATGGCTTACCTTTGGACAGGGGTTGGCTACATTCCCACCACTCTACTTATTAGTTCCAGGGCAGAATGTTCTGGAAAGACATTAAGCAACAATTAGAAATAAAAATTGTCGAACCATTTGGCTTATAAGATAAGTCAAAGTGTTATGATCAGGGCTTTGGTGACAAACTGCCATATGACATTAGTCGTCCAGATATTGTATGGGTTTTACCCCATTTCATCCTCTCAAACACAGAGTCAGAGAAGCCTTTCCCTTTTAACATTGTCCAACACATTCTAGTCAAATCTCTGCCAGTAGAGGGGCAAGGACAATTTAATAGCAACTGGGATAGTTTAGCCTCAAAATATGTTGGTTAGTTTGTGAGTAATTGATAGAAAAAAAATGAACTCAGTGATCAGGCCTTACAAATGCCTTCTGAAGCCAGCTCACAAGTGAGCAAAACATTTGATTTAATGGCCTGTTGATGAAAAGGTTTGCAGTTTACTCCCCCACTAGCTTGCCCTTGGTGAGATCAATATTACTTTGATTCAGGAATCAAGGTTGAATTGTGTGCAGAGACTGGCACTAAACCTTGTTCAAAGTCATTTGAAAAGGGAAGGCAGGTCTGAGCACTTAGAACCAAATCATGAACATTAAGGCGGCTTACCAGATGCATCACCATCTTCTGCCCTTGTCCAATAGCCAGCCACCTATTAAACACAATAAGTCAGTCAATATAATCTAGCATCAACTACACAGTTGATTTGAACGCATAGTGTAGAATCAGAGTAAAGATTGACATCAATGAATTCAGGCATATGCTTGTCTATGAAATTATCATCCTTTTAAACACCAAAATAGAATTTCTATTTTATAAAGAAATGCAGCTTCTATGAGACTCACCCCAGGTCAGCATTCCAGTGCAGTTGAGGCAATCGGGAAACAGCCAGAAGATGCAATGTCATCAGGACACAGTATGCTCATCTACAGGACAGATCAGTCGTTTTGTTAGCCAAAAACAACACGTTGTAGGGAATACAAATAGCACCATCTTCAGTAGGGTCCAAGTCAGGTAAAGGCTGTCATCACAAATTATCAGGCATATGCTTGTCTTTAAAAAAGGTTTCATCATTTAAAACCCCATGTGAAACTCAACTAAACAATTAGCTTCAAGATGTGGTTACTTACCAGTCAGGAAGGCTCCTTAGCATCTCGTGATAGACAGCTATTGAGAGATTACATGAAGTTAAACGCATGCAATATCTGTACAATTGCAAAATGTTAAGTGTGCTTCACTAGCGAGCATCTATGCTACTCAGAATCTGGTAAAGGGTTTTCTTCAAAGACTCATTCAGTAAGAGAGAGTTCAGTTATCATCAATGTAGCATTGAGCTCTAAACAGTAAAGTCACATTGGGTCAAATAAGCAATAGATCAGGAAAAACGTTCCAGGACAATAATCACCTTCAGGAGAGATAGTTTTCTTCCTATTTCCCAGACCTAAAAGAGGAGAGCAGCCATTAGCATGATCCAAAGTCAAATTGAATACAATATAGCAACACAGCACCTCGAGTCTGGGAAGTTTAGGCCACTCAGCATTTAATATAATTTTCCTCAAATAATTTCAGTGAGAGAGTTCAAGTGACATCATCGTAGCCAATGGTGAAAAGTACTTGCATGTTTTAAAGTAAAAATACAGTCATGTCAATATATTCAATTACAAGGAAAAGTCCTAAATTCTTTTATTGTACTTTGGTATAAAAATGGTATTAAATGTCCATTGATTTCACAATTGTTCAAAATGAAAATGCATACAAGCATTAGAAAATAGCATGCATTTACATGCTCACTAGCATCGGGCTTGTTTTGTCATAATTATAAAAATATTTTTTTATAATTTTCTCAGTAAATACTGAAATGTGTAAATAGTCAAGCAAGTAAATCATAATGCCTTGCTTAATTTTCAGTTGTGCATCACTTCAGTAATGCATAGCTACTTTGCACGACTGTCAGCACACCATCGCCCGCACAATGGCGTACTCCTTAGCAAATACATGATCACATTTATTAAAGCATCACACAGCAAATTACCTCCATATACAGCAGCTTCTCTGCATGTCTGTGCCATGATGCAGCCTATTGGAAACAGGATAGGACATTTTACAGAGTTGCACCAGAGAAGTTATCATGCAATGCAAACACGTGACCACCCGGGACTATGGGGTGGGGGAATCAACATGTCCATGATTTAGGAATAGTACTCTAAAAACAGGCGTCTCACATCAGAAAGATATTTAGTGCAATCACAGTCATTCAGTACAGGTCTGTGTATTTTCATCATTGAAAGACACTGCAGAGTTAGAGCCCAGGGTAAGCTATATAATGCTATCAAAAACCAGGTGGCCAGAAATATTAATAGCTGAATCGTGTGAAATACATGATTCTCACATAAGCTGCACAATGGTTGGTACCTACCTGAGCTCCACTTTATCCAGCATCTTGAGGGTTTGCAGGTGTTTGAGGCCCACTTTAGTTCGGCAGACCTCCTCACATATGCTGCACGATGGTGCTGTATCTGCAGAGGGTCAATAAAAAGATAATTGGTTACTTTCATTGTTTTGAACAAGAGTGTAGGTAGGTACTAGCTGCAACGTTTAAAGTTACATTTCTCCAGGGGCATAACTGTAGCTTGATCAAGCTACTGCCATGGTGAGGAAACTGTACAAGCTGGCTGACCCAACACTGGCCAACACGTGACAACCGGTGATTCAGGGGTGGGGGAATAAACGTGTCCATGGTTTAGGAATAGTGCTCTAAAACAAGCGTCTCACATCAGAAAGATATTTTAGTGCAATCACAGTCATTCAGTACAGGTCTGTGTATTCTCATCATTGAAAGACGCTGCAGAGTTAGAGCCCAGGGTAAGCTATATAATACTATCAAAAACCAGGTGGTCAGAAATATTAACATGAACAATATCAACGGAATCGTGTGAAATACACGCGTTGGTAACGTATGCAGCGCCTAGGCGACTATAAAAAGACAGATGTTCCATTAGATGGTTGTAGATTGTAAAACCGATCGAGGCCTAGTAGCTGCTAGGCCATGGAAGGATAACGTCAAAACTGTATTCCGCACATGGTGTGGTTGCAATATGACCGTAGTAGCCTGCAGTTACACTTGGCAAAAGCATATTTAAACAAGCATTAAACAAATATCCAATGGTACAACAAATAAGAGAAATGTTTTTTTCCCTATCAAACACACTTACCTCCAAACATGCCTGCAACGCGCAGAAGAAGGAAAGACGGAAGAGGTCGAGGAAGTGGGTCCCACCGCTTTTTATGTCCCCGACTTTGAAGCACCGCCTCCTGCTCCTCACTGGTTCCTTGGGCGGTCGCTCACAGTGCACATAGACATGTCTGGGCAGAGCCAGAGGCATCATATAATATAGTAGGAGAGTTGCGACATTGATGGGGCAGAAACCGAGCGCTCGAGCGTTGTTCATGCAGCCCTGAAGTGAAACTGGTCGACTTACAAGCTGGAGTTTGAAATACATTGTTTTCAACGAGGGCGGCGCAAATAAGAGTTAGCCTATGTGCAACATGCCAACTGTTTTAAAGTAGACTATTGTACAGTAACGACTATAAACAATCTAAAATAAACTATAAAGGGATTTAACTAAGTCTAAGATCATTAAAGCTGGAGTGTTGCCTGAGTCTGATGCATTTCTGCCTGGCACAAAATATTCTCAGATGGAGGTCCATGGACAAAACAAATAAGCAACTACTACTACTACACTTTAGAAGCAAGCCCCAAAATCCGCAAGCCAGATGTATGTCTGGACTCTGTCTCTGTCTGTCTGTCTGTCTGTCTGTCTGTCTGTCTGTCTGTCTGTCTGTCTGTCTGTCTGTCTGTCTAAATCTCCATATAGGGCCTATGGGGATAAAAAGGACACAGGCAGACGGGTGGAGCGGGTATAGAGGGTATGTGCATGCATAAAGTGAATGGGAAATCAAGTGGCAAAGTGACTTGGCAAACACACACACACACACACGCACACACGCACACACGTACACACGTACAAAACATACTTTTAGTTAGGTCATCAAGAACAGTGGTCCCTTATTGGCCGGTGGAGTACAAATACATACATACTCAGCCGATCGCAGTACTTGCGCAAGTAATTACGTCAAATTTTGCATAACATAAACATTGATGACGAAGGTGAGGACGCACGCAAATTGTCATTGGCCGGAATGAGATGAATGTATGTATGAATGTATGATGTTAAGAGCGCCCCTCACCCTCACACAGGTGTGATTTTTGTTGAAAAGAGGTCATCCATAATAGTTTGATATACAGGAGTGATTTTGCCAAGCTGGTTTGGGTAAATATCGAGGCCAGTGTCATTACTAACCATGTCCCTAACCCTAACCGCACACAAAGCCACGTTGTCAGACTAATGTGCCGTCGGAATTATGAGAGGATCCCAAATATCTCCTCCTTTACACGTCCTCAGCATAGAGTTTGTCTGTTGCAAGCCCCCCAACAGCACTTTTCAACCGTTTCCCCTTGATTTCACAATTATACATTTCCGTGACCCTACAGGCAGGCAAGCTGCTGTGTCACATTGCGCATCGCAGGACTGAATATGGACTGTTTCTAAGCACCGATTGGTGGTTCACTATATGACGTCACCATATCAAGAGAATTTTATATTTTAGGTGGTATAAAATGCTATATGATCATTTTGTACATGAGAAGACCATGAGTGTATTAGAATCGTTGAGATTGCCTGATTTTTAGAATAGTTTCTCCCTTGGACATCACATTCCTCCCTAATACTTGCAGAGGGGCCATGCCACATTTGAAGAAGTATAATTATGCTCAACCAATGTGGAAAACATTGGACATCAAGGCAAATAAATCTGGTCTGCGAAGCACAGTGTACTCCTCCAGCGGAAAACATGAATACAAAGGTGAATGGATAGACAACAAGAAGCATGGAAAAGGAATTCAACTGTATAAGAAGGACGGGGTCACGCGGGCCATGTACGAGGGCCAATGGAAACATGGCAAGCGTGACGGCTGTGGCATCTACAGCAGACTACTCCCAGAGCCGACGGTCACCGAGGAGTATGTAATAAAGTACTCGGGTGACTGGAAAAATGACAAGAGACACGGTTTCGGGAAGTTCTACTACAACGACTCGTCCTTCTACGAAGGAGATTGGTCTGAGGACAAACGGAGTGGATGGGGGAGAATAGAACACATCAACGGAGACGTATACGAGGGAGAGTGGATGGATAACAAGTGCCATGGACAGGGCACGTTACTGCTCGCAAACGGAAACCGCTATGAAGGTTCCTGGAAAGATGGGAAGAAGAATGGGAATGGGAAGTTCTACTTTGTGAAAAAAGGTCAGCTCTATGAGGGCTTTTGGGTGGATGGATTTTCTAAAAGTGGAACTTTGACTGATTTCGGAAGAGATGAAGCACCAATGCCAACAATGTATCCAATTCCAGAGCTTGACATCGAGCCCTCGGGCGACCCTGACATCGACCCTGATAGCAAGCCCTCGGGCGACCCTGACATCGACCCTGATAGCAAGCCCTCGGGCGACCCTGACATCGACCCTGATAGCAAGCCCTCGGGCGACCCTGACATCGACCCTGATAGCAAGTCCTCGGGCGACCCTGACATCGACCCTGATAGCAAGTCCTCGGGCGACCCTGACATCGAGCCTTCGGGCGAGTCTGACATCGACCCTGACAGCGAGCCCTCAGGCGTGCCTGACAGCGAGCCCTTGGGTGAGCCTCTCAGCGAGCCCTCAGTCGAATAAGATCGTTTGAGTTGAGTAGTCCGGTTTTTATTTTGTTCTTTTACTCATTGACTTATTTATTATAGAAGAGTGTGCAGAAGGAAGGCTGTTGTTCTCGAGGGAATGGGAGAGCAGACAGTAGTAAACCGTACTTCCAAGCTCTTCTGGAGCTTTTTTTTTTTCACAGCGGGGCACCTGTGTGTCTAGAATAGACCAGCATCTGTCCATCTATCCGTATGGGTTTTATGGAGATGACTGACATGGTCAACTCCACATACTCCACACTGGACTGACTGCACAAGGGACATTTTAACCTGTTGTTTTTATAGTGCGGCTGCGGGGCAGCTGTATAGAGGGTGATTGGAAGGTCATTACCTGTTTGGTACTATGTTCTGACCAGTCTTGTATGTATTGTAGTGCAGTCTTTCCCCCCCCGCTCCTCAGTATGCGACCAACTGGGCAGCCATCAGCTGGGTCAAACTGAAATGACCCAAAGAGATCAATAATGGCCTATCCTTACCTCACTCCCTGTAGGAGGTGTGGAGTCATTGCGAGTCATCGATGTCTAGAACATGGTTGGTCAGTGTTTCTGTGTTCATTTATTATCTGCAAACCGCTGAGCCGATCGACTTTTTAAAAACTTTAACGTGAGAGGCTCGTTCAACATGATGATGTCTGGGAGGCAAGAAACACTTTCCTGGGGATTTTACGTGGGTAATATGTGTTCCTAGATATTTTAGTATTTCAAAGTGTCCGTGGTGTCATGGTGTCTATCCCTAGCCTGGGCAGAATTCCATTTCGAGTGTATGAACCGTTCTGGAGCGGATGGTAAAATAAATATGTCACGTTGTAGTCATGATTTGTAGTCATGATTTGTAGTCAGCAGGCAGGAAACCTCAAGGCGGAATCAGTATTATGAATATCTACTTATTATTCCGCCTTGAGGTTTCCCGCATGATGACTACAAATCTGACTACAACATGATGTAAATTACCATCCGCTCCAGACCGGTTCACACAGCGATTTTGGAACACAGACTGGGCTTTCTTACGAGGTGGAAAGCCTGGTGACGCGAGGTTAGTCTATCCCCACTAGTGACAGAATCAACATACATCACAATGATCATGTTGCTTTAAATGAGACCACATTTCTGTGCAGGATTTCCATTTCTATTTAATAATCTAATGATGTAATGTAATTAAATTATCAGCTTATTTATCACATTATACACACCTGTGTGAAGTGAGGGGCACTGTTATCATCATATATATATCATCTCATTCTGGGCAATCATAATTTGTGTCCTCACTTTTGTCTTCAATGTAAAGCTGAACATAGGAGGAGCTAGCACCCCTCAAAAATAAAACATATTCAATTAAGGTTTCTATCCATTAATTAATATATTCATAGATATATAGCATAGTCCATATATTTATTCATATAGCCTATACTACTCATTCAGAGATAAAGTGGGAGGCAGCTCGGTATTTTATTTTGTTTATTTTGGATCTCGACATCATCGGCCACCCCTCCCATATTCGCTCGCATAGTCTCTATTTGAGTGAGGTTTCGGGGTCCCAAACACTTTTGGAACACAAACGATTGATTGATTGATCATTAATAATAAACATGCTCTGAAAGTGCATGCATGGGCCCTGGATCCAGAAAAGGTTCGCATCTCACTGATATAAAGTTTAGAACAACCGTTATGGTTCAAATGACACCAACCTCCCAAACTCGCCAATGCCAAATAGCATCTTCAGACTGTCCCGAATGTATTGAAAACATTTACTGCAAATGAACAGCATTTAGTCAGAGATGTAACAGACTTTGTCAATATTAATCTTACATCCTCATGCCAGTCAATGCAAATAGAGCATCTGAATGCCATGATTTCTCCATAATCTTTGCTTTATTATGGAGAATAATTCGAAATAGTGTTAAGAATTTGGAAAAGTAGCCTACCTTATACGTTCTTTATAAAGGGTCTTCTAACGAAGTCTCTTTCGTCATCACCACGCCCCCGTAATAGATCTGGCTTTATTGGCCAAGGGATCTACCATCCCTACCCATATACACGCACGCGCACGCACACACACACACACACACACACACACACACACACACACACACACACACACACACACACACACACACACACACACACACTCTGTACTTACGTTACCCACTTCCCACCCAACACCAACATTACATCACCATTACATCACCATCTAATTCAGCCAATCAATGGGTCAGGTAGAAGGTTGTGGGTATAGGGTATTTCATCCACACTTATAAATATACATAACTGACGACAGTAACATTTCAAAGAAAGAACCACATCCACGACAACAGAGAGCTTCCTGGTCCGTAGTTGGTTAGTGACGTAAGCAACAATGTAACAACAATGTCATAGGTTTTGGTGCGTTAAGATATAAACACCATAGTTTATCATACAGTATGTATCTCAGGGTGTTGTGGAGGCCACAAGAATGGCTGAGATTGTAGAGCTAGACACATTGTCTGACAGGAAGGAGGTGAAGACAATAAAGGAAAAAGATCCCAAGCATGTGTCTGTGGAGAGTATATACCAAAAGAAGACTCCGATTGAGCACATTCTGCTCCGACCCGACTCCTACATTGGTTCTGTGGAGCCTGTCACACAACAAATGTGGGTGTATGATGAGGAGGCGGGACTGAACTGCCGTGATGTAACATTTGTGCCAGGGCTCTACAAGATCTTTGATGAGATCCTTGTGAATGCCGCTGACAATAAACAGAGGGACGTGAAAATGTCTTGCATCAAGATCAACATCGACGTTGAGAACAACATTATTAGCGTGTGGAACAATGGGAAGGGCATCCCTGTGGTGGAGCACAAGGTGGAGAAGGTCTACGTTCCAGCTCTCATTTTTGGACAGCTGCTCACCTCAAGTAACTATAATGATGATGAGAAGAAAGTCACAGGTGGACGTAATGGATATGGTGCCAAGTTATGCAACATCTTCAGCACCAAATTTACCGTGGAGACTTCCTGCAAACAGTCCAAGAGGACTTTCAAGCAGACTTGGTACGACAACATGGGCCGTGCTGGAGAGTCTAAGATAAAACCTTTTGATGGGGAGGAGTACACCTGCATCACCTTCCAGCCTGATCTGCCCAAGTTCAAAATGCGTGGCCTGGAAAGTGACACAGTGGCCCTCATGACCAGGAGAGCCTATGACGTTGCTGGAACCTGCAAAGGGGTGAGCGTGTTCTTAAATGGAAAGCAACTGCCTGTGACAGGTTTCCGTAACTACGTAGACCTGTACATAAAGGACAAGGTGGATGAGTTCGGCGGGCCTCTCACCGTGATCCATGAGGTGGTCAATGCACGCTGGGAGGTGTGCCTCGCCATGAGTGAGAAGGGCTTCCAGCAAGTCAGCTTTGTCAACAGTATCGCCACCACCAAGGGAGGGAGGCACATAGACTACTTGGCTGACCAGTTGGTGTCCATGCTCATGGAGGTGGTGAAGAAGAACAACAAAGCTGGTGTAGCCATCAAGTCGTTCCAAGTTAAGAACCACATGTGGCTGTTTGTCAACTGCCTGATTGAGAACCCCACATTTGACTCCCAGACTAAAGAAAACATGACCCTTCAGCAGAAGAACTTTGGATCGACCTGTCTTCTGAGTGACAAGTTCATCAAACAGGCCACATCATCTGGGATTGTGGCTCAATCACAACTCAATAAGAAGTGCTCAACTGTCAAACACAACAAAATTAAGGGTGTGCCCAAGTTGGATGACGCCAATGATGCAGGTGGGAGGAACTCCATGGGCTGCACTTTGATCCTCACAGAGGGAGACTCTGCCAAGACACTGGCTGCTGGGCATGGTCGGCAGGGACCTCTATGGAGTCTTCCCTCTCAGGGGCAAAATGTTAAATGTTCGAGAGGCTACTCAAAAAACTGATTTTGGAGAACGCAGAGGTCAACAGCATCATCAAGATCCTTGGCCGTGACCCGGAATCTTTGAAAACCCTGCGCTACGGCAAGCTTATGATCATGACGGACCAGGATCAGGACGGATCCCACATCAAGGGTCTGGCCATCACTACTGGCCTTTCCTTTTGTGCCACGACTTCTTGGAACAGTTCATCACCCCCATCATCAAGGCCTCTAACAAGAAATCACAACTGTCTTTCTACAGCATCCCTGAATTCAATGAGTGGAAAGAGAAGCAGCCAAACATGAAATCTTGGAAAATCAAGTACTACAAAGGTTTGGGTACCAGCACAGCGAAGGAAGCCAAAGAGTATTTCTGTGACATGCAGAGGCACCGTATTCCATTGAAATACTCTGGGCTTGCAGATGACAAGGCAATCGGCCTGGCCTTTAGTAGGAAGATGGTGGAAGAGCGTAAATACTGGCTGACCCGGTACATGAATGAGAGGCGCAAGCGTAGGGAACAGAATCAGCCCGAGAACTACCTGTACGGTCATGTCACCAATTCCCTCTCCTATAATGACTTTGTCAACAAGGAGCTTGTGCACTATTCCAACTCTGACAACGAGAGGTCAATTCCCTCGCTGGTCGATGGTTTGAAACCAGGCCAGAGGAAGGTGCTATATTGCTGCTTCAAGAGGAATGACAAGCACGAGGTGAAGGTAGCACAGTTGGCTGGTTCCATAGCAGAGAAATCAGCCTACCACCACAGCGAGGCCTCTCTGATGATGACCATTATTGGCTTGGCTCAGAACTTTGTGGGAAGCAATAACCTGATTTGGAACGCGGCTACATGGTGGCAAGGACTCTGCCAGCCCTCGATACATCTTTACCAAGCTCAGTCCACTGGCCCGTCTCATCTTCCCCGCTGTGGATGACAACCTGCTCAAGTACAATTATGACGACAATCA
>OOFJ01113164.1:3464-20124 GCA_900323375.1 Benthosema glaciale
CACACACACACACACCACCCAACATGTCTGCTCAGTCTGTCTCTGATCTCGCTGCTCTCTCTCTCTCTCCCTCAATCACACTCTCTCCTTTCCTCTCCTCCGTCCTCTCGTTCAGTACAGTACAGTATGTGACCTCTGTTGTAATAATAATTGAGAAGTGGGGTTGCAGTGAGTTAGACGAGACAAACGATTTCCTGCACTCATCCGCAGTAGACGTCATGTGATTTATTAAAATCCATATCCAGCAGCAACACCGCTCACATTCCATGCCTCTTAGGTGAAAACAATTGCAGCAAAAAACCTTTTATTTTACATTGGGTAGTGTGTGAGGAGAGAGTTCCCTGCTGAAAAACCCAGCATAGACCATCATAAGCTGTTTTTTTGCTGGATTTTTCTGCAGGGTTGCTGGTGTTTCTATGATAATTGGATAATAACTAACTTCAGCCACAATATGCTCAGGATGTTTGCCATCACATGTACAGGAAGAGGGGGTATTGTTGTCACCAGGGGCAGATAGGGTTGTTTATAATGCAGACAAAACCTAATCTGGAACCAGCAGACTTGTTGAAGGCATTCATCTGGCTTCTGCAGTAGTGACAGAGATTCAGAGAACACATCATACTGATTTCAGAGAGTACACCTTTCCCTGTACCTTTTAGTGAAACTTCTCACTTGGTATCGACTGCAAAATGAACAGTTATAACATAAAATCATAATGGAGAATGGAATGTGTTTTCTTTGTTTGGCACATGCACACTATGACATTTACTTTCCTGTAATAATGTCATTTGTTTTGATGGGCAGCCAAGGAATAATAAGACTGATTTAATTAGCAAGGAAAGCAGGATCATGATTTAAATTTTATGGTAAATTACCACCTTGACATGGCTAGTCAACTACTCATTTCATTGAATGCTTTCACTAATTAACTTTTCCACTGCAGGGTGCCACCTAAAATGTAATAATAGGCACCACTAAAAGGTGGCCGTAATTAAGTGATTTATCGTTTGTTAAAAGGCTATAGCAGTTTTGTTTACTCATTTCTTTGTTTCATTACTTCCAATTTCACTTTCTTCCCATGTTACTGAATATACAATAAAATAGATAGCATTTATTGCTATTAGAATCTAGAGCTATTCATACTTGAGCAAAAAAGAAAGAATACCACTTCTACTTTCTTCTACCTTTAAAAGGATCATACAGCCAATAAACCATGTCATTGTTAATTCACAGCTTCGGCCATACAGTATTATGGTACATAAACAGACGATGATTGCTTGGTTAAAATATCAATTATGATTGGTCAATCACTGTGCTGCTATGATGAACAGACCATTGCTAAGGACATATTACCTGGATTATATTAATCTTGCTTGTTTTTCTGCCATAGTCACCATGGTGGCCAAATAAGAAAATATTCAATTTTACAGCTAGACAGTACACTAAAAGAATGTTTCTTAAAATATTTGAGGTGAGAAATAGGCAATGCAGTAAGATAACCTTCATTGGGTTAGGGTTAGGCTAGTTTAATAGTTTGGCCTAGTTTACACAATGATATATTGTGTGTTGGATGACCAATCCAACAAGTTTAAACTCTCTGCAAGCAACATAATGAAATGTTTCCTTGAAAACTCCTCAAGCACATGACAATTCATTTCTTTCTTTCTTTCTTTCTTTCAGAACAACTTTTTGAACGCATATTAAAGGGGAAATGGGACTGAAGGGCAAACGTCCTTGAGCGCTGTAGGATCATGCTCCGTTGTACCGTGCCATGGTCCCTTTAATCACCTTGTACGATTTGATTTAAGGGGGCCAAGGTCGTCAAGTCAAGATGGCATGCTGTCCAAGGTGATAAAGAGGTGGTCTCCCTAACTGTGATTAGCGGGTGGAGCTAGATTACTTCAATTAGTGAGTAATCATGTCCGACATTAGAGGTGAACAGCCTGCCGCCTGAACGATTCTGAAATACCATCACCGCCGTGTACGAATATCAATGACAGCCATGATCACTTCCCTCATTCTCTCCCCTGGATATCCCATTTTTATCATCATCATCAGTATATTTCTATAATTTACAAGAAAAAAGGCAGACGGAATATCTATACTGCAATACCCTTAAAGATGTAGTGGGGAAAGAAAGAAAAAAAGAGTGTTTCTCACACTTTTAGAGCATATCCGGTCATCATAATTATGGACATATCTAACAATAGATACTAAAATAATGGTAATATTTCCATTTTTGTGTATTTCTAAATCAAAAGTCCATAAAAATCCAATTAGAATTAGCTTCCTTTGAACAAAAACGTGCTGCGTGATTATGTAATGCGGCCCGTAAGAACCTTGATTTCAGCGGCGAGTCGATTATCACCGCAGCCTGACGTCATGTTGTAGTTTTCCCAAACACCACGGTGCTCACATTATCACCTAAAACTGGAGTATGAATAGGCCTTAAATGTCAGCCATGCACACAAATGTTACAAAAACACAGTCTGGACTTTCAGTTTCATTATCAAACTGATGTGCTTTGTGCACCACTGTGGTAGTGGCATTGCCAATAACTTGATAATTGCAATTTGTTCGGAGCAACTATAAGGATGCATGTTGCCTGAAGGTGAATTTTGGTAATGCTGGGGACTCACAAATGAGAGACAATTTGAGTAAAGCACTTCCCCATCTATACCTACTGGGATTAGGGTCACTGAATGGGAGGCAGAGAGAGAGTGCAAGCATTGATTCTTCTCTATCGCTTTTCACCTTAAATGTTCCTCCATTCTCATTTCACTTATTTGGAGTGAATATAGCCTGTAGCGGCAGATTAGCTCCCAGTAATCAGTGGGCCTACGTACTGTAGCCTATACTTATCAACCGAATTTGAGTAGCTCCGTTGTGCGCTTCTAGATCTGCCATTTCCACAATGTTTTTCCACTAATGTACTTTATACTTTTCATATAGATAAGTAAACCTAAAACAACATTACCAAGTAACATTTACACCGTTGGAAAGCCTGTTTATTTGTGCCCAAACTGCCCATGAAAAAAATGCCAAATCTTCTCTGCCCCAAACAGCAAACACCTCATTCTACTGAGCACCTCATTTGGTGAGGTGTGCGGTGTATTAGAATTAGATGATTGGAATCTATAAGTAACAAGGAAGAAGGGGAATTTGTGAGAAGATAATGGAATAGCCTACCAACATGTCCTGTCCTGACCTCAACCCAATTGAACACGAATAGGCATGCTATCTGTGCTAGAGTGACCAAAACAACCATGTTGGCTTAACTGCGCAACACTGCGGGATACACTGATACAGTATAATGGTGACACGTACATACATGTCCTGGATGGCCTCTTGCACATTACTAACAATTTGGAGGCAGAAGAATCCCTGGGTGGGCCAGTAAACTGTTTTTTTAGACTCTCTCTCTCTCTCTGTCTCTCTCTCTCTCCTCTCTCTCTCTAATTGGTTATCTATCCTCATTTTACCCCCTCCCTCCTTTTCGTATTCAGGGGACGAACACCGCTCACTTCATCTTGGCAATGTCGTTCACTTTAAATCTCAGACAGATAAGAACAAAATATCTCTTCATCAATGCCAGAAATTCATGATAGGAGTACTTCACCCCTGCAGAACATTTTAAAGATGAAATACGGCCTCTTGTGGTTTACTTCTGCCGTGTTTATTAACTCCTCAAATCACAGCTGATATCCATCTATAAGCAGACTGGGCCATTTATTATTAAGCCCTGGTTTCATCTTTCAAGCGGCTGCCATGATGTCCCCAAGGGCTCTTGGGCCACGCAACATGACCGCAGTTTCCGGCTTCATTTCTCCAACAACCCAACTTAGACACTGTCGCTTTGTGGCAGTGTTTTTTTATTTGAGTAAAAGTAGCACTACCACAATGTATTCCATACACAAGGTAGAAGTGACAAACATACTTCCGGCTCAAAGGAAAGTCCATGTTTTAAGGGGTGGCCATATCTAAATGGATAGAAAGCCCACCCGGGAAGCAGAAGGTTCGATTCCTGACCCTGGAAATCTGTTGAGATGACCCTGAGCTTAACCCCTAACTTAACCCCTAACTAACAAAGGCTGCCAAAACAATGGGACAACGGGCTTGTGCATTTTTCCATCAAAAGTCCATAAAAAGCCGAGTGTCGAGACTCGCATTTCAATCACCTGTTTGATTCCCATCGCTGCGTCGTCCTCCAAAGTCCAAACACAGCTGCTGATGATTACAGAACTATTCCGATGTTAGTCTCATTCAAGATGACATCCAGAGAGTGTATTACTCATTTTAAACGTAATCATCACACCTCGCACTTGGCATCGCACTTGGCATCACACCTCACCTCGTCTTTGCATCAAACTCCCTCGCCTTGCTGATTACCCTAGCACTAACAAGGGTAAGCGAATAAACACTTATGTGAGTTCTGCAGTGGAAATCGTGACGCTGACGGCTACCAAAAGAGAGTTTGCAGAGGCAGTGAAATCTCTGGGCACAGGCAGTTGGAGGCCTGTCCTTAGGAGATGCCAAGTTCAACAATATAGAAACAATGGTATAGCGAGGCTTAACGTGTGTCCAGCAAACAGAAGACAAACGGACAAACACCCTGGCAATTGTGTGGCGCTACCCATAGGGTGACTCACTAATGAGAAAGCTTATCAATAATAACCAGCACTGCGTGCGTGCGTGCGTGCGTGCGTGCGTGCTGTGCTATTCGGGTATTTGTAACTGTACATTGGCATATAAAGTAAAATCATAACTTATGGCAAATACAGCACTTATGGGAGTGTGTGGGTGGGCGTGTGGGTGTGCATGTGCATTCGTGTACGCAGATTGAACAAATTAAGTACGGTAGCTAAAAAAAGCATTTGAAATTAGTTTCTTTATATCATACGCACGCTCAAAATATATATTCATATACAAATAATTAAAGACAATGAGAACAGGCTGAATTTTCTGACTAAAGTTTCCAACATTGTAACTCAGGGCCAGTGTACAAAAAAACAGCTCAGATTAAATGGAGGTATAGAAGCAACAATGTACGAGGCTACACACGGCTGAAATGCAATTAGTCATATCAAATAACTGATTAATCCATAGAAGGTACATTTAGTCTAATTAATTAAATATAATTAACATTATTGTGTTCGTGTTCAGATAAGTTCTCCCAAGATTCTGTGCTGCATTATCTACTGTATGTTAACATAGCCTATAAATGAATACCTACAAATTAATTTCATAATCAAATATTATGGATCATTAGTTGCAGGTGCTAAGCATACAGGTGACAAACCTTTACACTAAAGTGTATAGAGTTATGACTGATGTGCTGAAGATGCTATTGGTTAGTCACCTACAGTGGGGGACAGTGATGAAATACATTTACTAGAGAGCTAATACTTACTCACATTTTTTGAGTGTCTGTAGTTGCATGTTTGCTTATATGACTTCCACTCCACTACATGTCAATGACATCTATTATATCTATCTTTTGACACATTTCTAGGAAGGGAAAAAGTACATTATGAATTAACCATTGAAGTAGCAATCTACAAGCTCAGTAGTTCTCCTGTTTTCACTAATGGATAATTTCTGGACATTTCTGGAAAATCATTTATTTCATAATTTGTACTTTTTAATACTTGTAAAAGCAAATACTCCAGTACTTTATCTCAAGTACAAATCTGACCGAGCAACTTTCGATGAGGAATATTTTACAAGGAGTCATTATTAGTCATGACATTGACTGAAGCACTGGGGTTACTGACTAACGTTCCAATGCCAAGTGCAGAGTCACGACTCTGATGAAGATGCACTTGGCATCAAAACGTTATAGTCACCTCTTAGCACCTTGTAAATATAAAGCCTTTTAAATGTCCGAGATGGTCCAGTGCTTTATTATTGTCGGCTTCTGTGATGCACAGGAGCTGCCTGTTAACTGTTTGATGCACAGTGGGGACACTGGGGCTCTCTTTCCTTTCATCATACTGATGGCATCAACCCTATGGAGGGATCATGGCAGGATGGTGCCAGTGGATGTGAGATGAGGTCACATTATTATATCAAACCATTCAGGGATTTACTGGCTACTGGTAATGTTCAAGATATTTAGCACTGATTAGCCCTGTGGTTTTTGTGCGATTAGGCTCAGACTAGCCTCCGAGACCGCAGGCGTTTTGTTTTCATGAGTATTTTCGCTAACCAATAAGAGTGCAGAGGGGCGTCACTCCAAATGCGGTGAGTTGGGAGCAGAGGGGTTACTGCAGGGGGGTGGGAAGATGGGCACATAAAGTTTGCGAACCAATAGGAAGTCACCCGGTAGTCTCAGCTGGGAGATGGTTCCGCCCCTCTATGCCCAGAAAAGCATATAGGTCTCTTTCAGACTAGGCTCAGACAGACACCTAAACTGACCCTCTACTAGTCCACAGGTTCTCAGCATGGTGTCCCAGGACCACCAGGGGTCCAAATGGACCCTTACAGTGTACTGGAACCACATGTACCCGTTACGGGTTCCATTTGTACACTCTCTGTGGGCGTATCAGGTTTGTTTATGGTTATGTCCGAGTCAGAGTGGCAAGGCCGTGGTTCGTCCGCCCTTCCGCCTGCCCGCCTGGCCATTAGCTCATTTTAATATATTATATTATATTTATTATTTGGGGTCAGAAAGATAAAACTTTGTATCAAATTATGGGGGTCCATGGCCCAATGCATATAAAACTGGGGCTCCTTGAAATATAAAAAGGTTGAAAATCAGTGTCCTAGACGGCTCCGCCTCGCCCTCCCTAGGAGCCATGCCATAAAAAGAGCAGTCTAATCTCCTCCCGCTACCCTGCGCTGTCTTTCGCCTGATCTTGCTATATTTGTACTTCCGTCTGCCCTACTGTACTTTCTGTCCTCTTCTCCTCCACCTCCCACCCCTAATACTGAGTTTTTGTGTGTGCCATCTTGATTATAGGCTGGAGGATTATGACTCAATGTTTATTGGTGTTTGTCCATGCACCACTCTACATTAATCGTCCCTTCCTCTAATCCAGCAGGTCTTTTATCTTCCCACATGAAGTTAATCCTCAAATCCTACATTACGACACACAGTCACTTCTCCAGCTGACTTGATGAGGAGCCGTCGATCGAGTTCGACAGGTGACAGATCAGGGGCCTGAGAGGGTGGCCATAATTTATATCATCACTTTGGAAGAGAAGAACAAAATGAAAACGAGGAATTATCGCGGTGTACGCCATGCAGTATATTTTTTCTCTCCCCCTCTAACACGCACACACACACACGCACACGCACACGCACACACACACACACACACACACACACACACACACACACACACACACACACAAAAACATATGAACTGTATCAGGTAATTGACTGAAATTGCTTGCCGAGCATGTCTTTGTTTTCATTATCCAATGTCTTTGACAAGCAATCATATTTGACCTGGTGTACCGGTAAATCCAGTTCATGTATAGCTACCCATGCCTCAGGATAATGGTGCAGCTCCTCAAC
This sequence comes from Benthosema glaciale, assembly GCA_900323375.1. NCBI lineage: Eukaryota > Metazoa > Chordata > Actinopteri > Myctophiformes > Myctophidae > Benthosema > Benthosema glaciale. Next base: position 10,987 of record OOFJ01113164.1, read on the forward strand.
ATCATGTAGGATCAAGTCAGCTCTGGACAACTTTGGTGAATTTAATTCCGACTGAAGAGTTCTTATAGTGGCATTACAGGGATGTTCTATGCTATGAATAGACTTTAGTCACTCTTTACTTGAACCCGTGGCTAAGATCCCAAATATTTCAGCTAATGCCAAGCATTTATTCTTTCCCAACCTCAGGCAAAGTCGTGACAGAGCTATTCTGTGACATTGTGACTCATGCGTTTCATATAACCCAAAAAGGCAAAGAAAATGAAAGAAACGAAAGATGCCATTTTCATCATGTAGTTCCGTTCCGGTACGGTACCGCAGCCTGGCATGGAGCGCCCACTGCGGGAAGGTGATCATCTCACTTGATTAACAAACTCGTGAGGATGAGCATCTGCTGGCAATTAACCCTCTGCCCTGCATTTGTGCCCCTGGACCAGCATGCACTGGGAGAGCTGGGCTGAGCTCCAGTTCTCTTGAATACAGGTCTGTTAAGTCCCAGTACATTTATCACTGCTGCTGGGAGGAAATGTAATGTTTACAGCACTGCAATGCGACGCCATGGCTGAATGCAGGACACAAGTTCAAAGGTTGGCTTCACAACAGGATGAAACCGAGCAGAAGCCGGAGGTTAAGGTCAGAGGAGACCGCAAACCAAGTAACTGTATGCTCCCCGTTTCACATAAATAAGCCATAACTCAGTAAATGGATGGAATGCTGCTGAATGTGTCGGTGAAGGGAATTGCTTCACTGTGAATTGTAGAGCATGGTTTGGATGCTTTTTATCACAGATAAAGACGTCCAGGGTGAGGTCCCTGACCGTTTGTCTTTAACACTGTGTTGTTCCACAAATAAAAAATAATAATAAAGCACCATGTTTGTTTGGTGGCCCTAAAGCCTTACAATGGTGCCCCACACCGTGGCAATCTACAAGTTCACAATGTGCCACTTGATGTGACGCATTTCAAGCCTGCACTGTGGATCCGCTGTTTCCTGTGCAGGACACTGGCGCACAACAAAGTAGAAATCTGCTTTAAGCCATGAAGCCAATACCACATTATCTGAATTAAATGTAAACCATCTTTAAACAAATGTCTCAATGCCTGCTCCCTGTTCTCTTTTCACGGGTGTTTTGTTTTTGTATTTTACCTCCTGCTATTAATTTCTCATGCATGCAGATTTTTTAAATTTGGTTTTTACTTTATAATTTTTATCCCACGATTTTGCAACCCATTTTTTTCACCCAGTGCCAATTATCTAATGTAATCCTGGGCGCTACACTTCCTCTGCCAACCTGGGGGGGCAGTGGTACGTAGCGCGTGGAAGGAACACGTTATTCCTACCAGTTCCTTTCCCCTCCATCAGGCGCCCCGGCTGGCCAGGGGGAGGTAGTTTAGAGACCAGGATTACTGCATGTTTTTTGTGAGGTTACCTACCCTAGGGGACACAGGGAGAACATGCAAACTCCTCACAGAAAGGCCCTTTCCCGGGTATGGGCACTTATGATGAGGAGCAGGAAACACGCCATCAGCACCCATTTTTTTAATTATATTTGATGTAATATGGGTATGTGTTTCTTTTTTGCACCGTTATTGTTCTCTGTTGCATGTTGTTGTGAAGCCCTTGGCAGGTTTCAAAAAGGTTTTCTTTCTCTGTCACGAAGCATAAGATATTCACATCACTCTCTCAAAATAAAAACTATTCTATAGTCATAATAATACTGAAGCTCTGTGTAAATATGATAAAACTGAAGTGAACTCAAACTGAAAGCTAGTGCAAATGTCAGTGCAATATTACATAAAAGGGTGATGCGGTCAGGAACGAGGCGGAGCAGAGTTGTGCAAGTATCACTGAAGTACAAATAATCACGGTAAAGACACCCTTGAGTGTAAAATTGAGTTTGTACAAAAGCCAAAAATGTATTCATATTGTGAGCATTTTGCTCACAATAGAGTTGTGACTCTGCACTTGGCATTGGAACGTTAGTCAGTAACCCCAGTGCTTCAGTCAATGTCATGACTAATAATGACTCCTTGTAAAATATTCCTCATCGAAAGTTGCTCGGTCATGGCTGTGGGCTAGACAACTTTTCGCAAACTGAACACGTACATAGATAAACAAAACTTAACTATTAATTCAATAGAAAGAAACTAGAAAATACTGTTAAGAAACACAGAGGGCTCGAGACCATACTTAATGATGTACTGAGTGACCCACATGACGTCCCTCTGTCTTCCTATTGGTTGACCCACATGACGTCACAGCCCAGCAGGAAAACGGGCCCAGGAATAAAGATGTACGAAATTGTGGGCTTGCTACTCGAACCCACAATTATGTCCGTGATCGCCTTACCAGCTAAGCATAGTTCTTAGCATGTGATTCTGTTTGATCAGTACAGCTGAAATGTATTTGATTTGTTTTCATTCATGAACATGCAGACAAGTCGTTCTGTCATGCTTGTTTAAGCATGCCCATTTCAACCACCTGTTGTATAATCTGCGTTAATTGAACATACACAAAGGAGGCAAGAATTTATGCACCTGGGTTGAGTGGGTTCACTGATTTGTAACTACGGTTCAACAGTGAACTATACTGTACATCTAAACTCTACAAGATGTGTTTTTCAAACACTAAATCGATTGAGACCGCGTGTAGACTGTGCATTTTTCTTTCATGTCAAAGACCTCCAAATTGATACATAATTTATTAAGCCGTAGTCCCCATTTGAACGGAATTTATGCCAGGAACCCCCTTAAGAGACTATTTTTGTTATTTGATTAGATTTAGTTGCAGTGGAGGGCATGAAACCTATCATTGTATTAGTCATTTCATTGGGCTAACTTCTAGCTGGGGAAATAAAACTGGAATTAAACTGAATTCCTCATTTTGCTGGAGTGCCCGTAGAAACACCTCAAGGATATCACACTTACATCACACTGAGAAGCACTGGTCTACACACAATACATCGCAATATCACACTATGCTTATTGTTTGTAGAGTTAAAAGTCAGCAAATGGGTTATCATTTCCCTAAAATAATCAAAATAAGTAACAAAGGGACCAGGGGCTTTCAAATTTCCCTTTATTGGATTAATGCAAATAAGGGTCAAAGTCTGGTTGTGTGGGTAATAGAACAGCTTCCAGCAGTATTGGTAATCATTTCAGGAATATTGAAACACCTCCAGTTACACTACAGGTAATCCCAGGGCTTCCTCCGACTCATTTCCAAACCTTTTTCTTTCCCCTTCCTGCTCTTTACAAGAAACATTATGCAGACTACGGCAAATATTAAATAGAACCTGTTCCTCATTTCTCTGACACTGCTCTATATGCATCTGTTAGTCACAATCTCATATTTTCAATTACACTCATTCTTTCTGGAAGTAAATGTAACCACTAACAGATGGCCAATTTGAAGAACATAACATTTCTCATGAACCTTGTTGCTGTGATTTAATGAGAGACAAATAGAATTAAAAAACAATTTATCTACAATATAACATTAAATCCCTCGTACAACATTACAGTACAACACGTGGGAAGGGGGGGAAAACAACAGCACCTGACAATAAATCATATCATTCAGGTTTGGCCTTGTCTGATTAACTTTGTCCTTAGCCGGGGCCACCTCAAACACCATGGCTAATGAAGGATTACGAGAATCACTGGAGAGTGTAAAAGAAGGTGAAATAAATATGTTGCAGTTAATTCAAATATATGTAAATAAGGCTAAGCAATGTAAATACGGCTAAGAATAAGGTTTTTTGAAACCTTTCCAGTTCATTTGCTCTGTTGAAAGCTACTAATGAATATTAAGTACGTGTGTACGCTCTCAGTCTCTGTTGTTACAAGAGATGAGCTTCCCACAATGACACGGCCAAGATTGGCTTGCTCCATTAATTGGTGCAAACAAAAGCTATTCATCAATGTTTTTTTTTTATTAATCTATCAGGTGAGGTGCCAGATGGGAATTAGAAACAGTGAACACAATGTACAATGTATTCTTGACAGGTCTCTTATCAATGCAATGTCATAATGCAATACTATAACAAGATGCGGACAGACAATAATTCACTTCAGGTCACAAGCAGCACAACAAAGAGTCAGCAAAGAATAAGTCTCCTTGTACTTCAATAAATTGACATTTACTGTACTTTAACACACTGACTGCCAAGAATGGCTATTTACGGCCTTTCAAATCCAACAACTCACTGTCAAAGACGGGGGACAGATCGCACCGCCATAACAACTATGTGGCTTCCACGTGCGGTTAAGGCTTGTGATAGGGTTAGTAACGCGAGTTGGAATGGCAGTGTGTCAGAATAGCAGACTTCAGAATGCCGGTGTGCGACCCCAAAGATGTTCAATGGTCTTTTCAGTGGTTTACCATGTATGGTGCTCTTCGCCAACAAACGTAAGAATGGTTCTAGATTGCTAAGCAACGCATATGACCAGAAATGAAGCTGAAGTGAAAACTCTCCATCCACCTAGATTTTTGGTCAAAAAAAGCTTGTTTCAACTAAAGAACCAATGGTCGTGGTTATAAAATGTAATCTGTACTATTACAAATACATACTATTATAGGTAGACTATATACAAGCTCGCATCATGTTGTGCGCTTGAAGAACTGCTATTGTTGCTGAATGTTCACCTACAGTATAGGGTTAAAATAATGTGGTTAAAGGAAGTTAGAACTTTTGGGAATTTGTTATTAATATTGCCTAAATATGGGGATGTCCTGCCCATTTCCATGAGGAAATTCTTTGTTTTGCCTTGTACTGTATACAAGTCTGCTTTGAATGGCAAACATTCTGTTCCAGCTTTCTGTCCAAACTCTCACAGTGTATTCATTCCGTTCAGATACACCATTATCCTTTTTATCTGTGGCAAATCGATACTTACCGCAGGTGCTTTGGGACACAGTAGTGCTTCTTGAAACATCACTTTTCAAGTTGATGTGTGTGTGGCTGGCAGAGCAGAAATCTGTGGTAGAAATCTCTGTCTGCCTGCGTCTCCAGCTGTGACTCCCTGGTGTAGAAGCTTTTAGGCTTTCTGAGTCATTGTCAGCGGGCGGTTTAACGAACGAGCAGAATCACTGGCAAATGTCTTAAGTGATATTATTAAGTGTGAAAGTTTATCTTCAAGCCCTCCAGCCCTCTCCCCAATCTAACATTCAATTTTCACGTCACTCCATTCTTTCTCATCATGAATGACTTTCCTAAAGTGTCGCCCAATGTCATGCAGTGTAATTACTAAAAGTGCCTTTAATGGAGGTTAGTGAGGTTAGATCAAGCCATTAATCTAATTGTGTGCCATTTAAATATCATAAATCATTATTATACATGTTTACTTTTCTTTGCATTTAGCAGAGCAGTAATATCTTTACCTGCTTCCTGCAATCACCACTCTATGAATATTGATGGGACATCATCTCTCCAGGCACTTCATCTGGAATGACTCAAGACGCGCCTCAGGCTCAGACGGATCTACACAAAAACACGGCATGCTCATTAAAGACCAATTGTATAATAATGTGCATCTGTCTGGAGAAATTATGCTAAAAGACGAGCGATTCAGCATCATGCTACTTACTGTGTTTTTTATGTGTCACCTAATGTTAGACTCAAGGGTTGGGTTAATCATTTATTCATTATCAATACGAGTACTTAACAGGGGACTATTTATCGACATTTCATTGCTTTTATTTAAGCATTCACGAGAGAAGAGGTTCTTAAAGTGGTGGGGTCTGTGGGCCCCCAGGGCTCGCTTCCGAGGGTGTCCGAGGTGTCCCCACAAAACGAACTAAAATATACAGTAGCATCGAAATCAGTTTAACAACTTATACATCAGCTATGTGAAAATAGACAATCTACAAGTTCACAACTTTTGACATATTTGGAACATTTTTTGAATGATTTTAACAACACAAATCTTATGGGGTTCCTGGTACAAAATATAGTTTTAGTCTAGGCTGCGGGACCCAAAACCAAATTTAGGTTTGAGAACTACTGCATGGGAGCACTTTCAGATAAGGCTCTTCACACATGGATAAGGAGTCTCGGTTTTTTTAGGACTGCCCTCCATGACTGGGTTCTGAGACACGACTCAAAATAGTGAAAACTTCACCTCAGATTTCAAAACGGGGGGTGGGGATACTGCAGGAGATATTGATCAAAACCTTTCTGTGTGAGACCTCTTGAGTAACATTCTCACAATCTGCTGCCAGACCTAGTGTCCAGCTCTGCACATTTCATCAGGTTTATGGAATAGTTTGTTGGTGAATAAAAAGTGTTGAAGGCACAACCTTCAACACTTCCCCAATGTGTCGAAGGTGAATTACAAGGATTATCGGTTCGAGGCACACACCAGCATACGATCACACCAGCATACGATCACACCAGGATATGCTGTAGGCATGCAATGTTCAGGGACTTGGACCATGGCAGGTATACAGGTCTCAAGTACAATGCAACAGTAAATTGCAAGGCATATACATTTAAGACATTTAGACAACGCTACAAAAGTCAAACATAAGATGTTTTATTTATTTATTTATTTATTTATTTATTTATTTATTTATTTATTTATTTATTTATTTATTTATTTATTTCAGTGTGTTAGGGAGGAATTAAGTACCCTGGAAGTTGACATGTATGAAACGTACGGTGCATACAGTATTTAAGGAAGCAGTTCCAATTAGACTGAAATGTGGGTTTCAGGGAGCCCCTATGGAAGCTGCACATACTACTATACATGCACACGCATACGGCAGTGTACATTAATCTGCCCCGCCTCAATGCAAAAATATTTTTATTAAAACATTTCAGTCTATATAGAGAATATTTAGACTGGACCAACAGCAAAAACAACAAAAGTCTCTCTGCCAAGAAACAATAAAATTCCCAATGCACAGCGGACAGGCAATGTTTTTGCATTTGCTAAACAAACTAGATTTGGAGTGAACTCCAAAGCCAGTGATCTATAAATGTCTAGAGATTAAAAACAGTGGGATGAGAGAGGGTAAATGAGATCAGACCAGAGCTTGATCAGAGAAACAGACAGACAGAAAAGAAAAAGAGAGACAGACATGTGCAAGGGATAGGGAGAGAGGGAGAGCCTATTATAGAGCCTATTATACCCATGCAATAACTTGTGCAATGCTTTGTACCGAAACCTGAACACTGAAAAACGGACCGAAAAACAATAACCCTGACAATGCTGGAGAAGCTTAATATAAAACAAAGAACATCCATTTGACACTGTTTTAAACAGTACCATTAAAACCTGGTAAGTCATAGCACATTCAATCTAGTGTTCCTGTTAACAGCATGTCAAAATGTATTCTGTTTTTACGAATTCCCAAAATAGCAAAAAGTGTCAATCTACAATGTGTCTGCATAACACTGTCAGACAATTAATGTGGCCTATAAAAATGGTTGATAACCAACCATGTCCAAAGCATAAATTCTTTACAATTTAGATGGATTTAACTGCTCCATTTTGACATTCAGTCCACCACAGTGCTTGCACAGCAAAATGCTGAGTCAGGAGTTTACATTGTATTACATTGTATTAACATGACACACGCGCACACGCACGCACACACACACGCACGCACGTACACACACACACACACCAACAATGTCACCGCCGGATTATATAATGTTAAATGGTGCATTTTATAGCCCCTTTCTCCGAAGCACAATGTGCATTACCTTGACCCATTCACACACATTCATACACAGATAGCGGAGACGACTATGCAAGTCACCAGTCTGCTCTGTACAGGAACCTTCCGGTTCACAGTAGCACTTGCAACGGCTCGACTTATGTAGCTTAGATAGCTTTTTATGTAGACTCAGATAGCAGTTTATGTAGACCTATAGCATTTCATGTAAACAGCACTATATAGTATATGGATATGCATAGTATAATTCGCCTATAGTTTGTTACACTGTTGTGTAGTTTATGTATGTTCTTAGCTTATGTATGTTCTACATTAACTACATTGTATGATGTGTTGCCATGCTTTTTTCTTTTGTTCATGCTTATGTAAATCGCTCTGGATTAAGAGCGTCTGCTAAACGCCTAAATTGTAAAGACGGCCACTTCCTCACTACTTTGCAATTGTGACGCGCTGTGAGCTTGTTGATCATACTATTTTATTATTACAACAAGAACAAATCACAATTTTATTATTACAACGACTACTACTACTACTACTATAATAACTTTTCACAGTTATGTTTATTCAGGATTTCAGGGCATACATATAAAAAGAATGAAATTATAAGTCCAAGTTCAAGGTTCCCAGGGTTCGTACCGAATCCTGCAGAGTAGGGCCCAAATTAGACTGAAAACCTTATATGAAACTGAGCCATATGGCATATGGAAACAAATACGGTACAGAACGTGTGAAATACGTTTCATGGCATGGCCTATTTTGTTCTTGTAGTTGAAAAGAGCTATATTGGTCTCCGAGCAACTCCAGACAGTATGTTGGTGCATTTAGGGTCGTGATCAGCACTTTTAGATATAAATAAATGACTCCAGTTAATCTGTTTTCTCTTTAAACGAAAGGGCTCAGGCCTAACAGTATGAACAGACTTTTTATTGCCACACGTGGCAAGGCCACTTATCCAGCTAGGGGAGTATTTCAACATTATCATGTTATTATGGTGTTTTATGGTGGCCCAGATTCTCTCACTTATCAGTGTGGAGGTACTCTCACTTAGCTACTGCACCGAACCATTACATTTAGTGGTTGGAGTTGTATTTTCCACACATTTGTTTTATTGTTATGGCAGGGCAGCCTCCTCCATACAGCAGAACAGAATGGCATAAAATGTGATTACAAAGGCTTTCATTGCCTTGAGAAAAACTAGAAGAAAAAAAAACGACAAAAAAAAAAACTTCTGACTTTTAGTTGCTTGACTTTACTGAAGTTGTCCAGCCAGATCCAGAACAGTCTGCTTCCTGCTGGGAGTGAGCATTTCTTACAAAATATAGTTTCTCCCATCCAGTCCTCAAGGACAACATGATTGAGTGACTTGCTTTATACTGCTTGCAAGGTGAAAACCATCTTAACTCTAACTCTTTGTGGTGATTGCGTGTGTGCGTGCGTGCGTGCGTGCGTGCGTGCGTG
>OOFJ01113198.1:0-15399 GCA_900323375.1 Benthosema glaciale
GTGTGTACTGTGTACTGTGTACTGTGTACTGTGTACTGCATGTGACTATGAATATGCTACTGCTGCTGATATCTGCTAGAGTTCTCTTACTTGCACAAGAGACTGTGATATTCTTCCTTTTGGGTAAACACTCTATGAATATTTTATATTGTTTTCCTGTTATCTGACTTTTCCTCTGTTTGTTTCTCTATTTTCATGGCTATTTTTTATAACTGCAAATCGTCGGGAGCTTGTACAGAACATATTTCCCCCTGCCCTTTTACACCTGAAACCTGTGAAGCGAACATAAACCTCAAGTTGAAGTTTGCCCCCCAACTGAACTTTTCCCAGTGGTTCAAATGTGTTTCCATAACCAAGGCCGGCACCCCAGCCATGATGGGCCACGGCCACAAAGCTCTGATTTCCCCCCATTTCTCCTCTATCATTACATTATTCAGCAGCAAGCCCTGTGCAGCATAATAGTGAATATGAGGACCCGATGGATGTTGCCATGAAGGTTGTTGCCTGTGAGAACTGCAACCATCAGCTACCAACCTGACGTTAATGGGCTGCCAGCTAGTTCCCGTTGCCAATGCATACCACAGAAGCTGATGTGAAATTGGATTTCATCTTCATGTGATCTTTCTGCAAGAGTGAATTTTCCCCCTTGCTTTGTCATTATTATTTGTATTTTTTTATTTTCTTTTTTTTACTGAACTCAATACCTGGTTGGAAATCTCTTGAATTTTATCTGTGCAAGGATTGACAAATAAACATTGTGATAACTGTGAAACCGTCTTCTTTATTAAGTAGCTGGGATTTAATTTGTACATGAAAAATGAAGTGCTCATCAATATATTAAAATTTCCATTAATAATTTTTCCATTTTTGTTTTGACGTGCTTTTCTTTCTGAATCAAGGCCTTGAATGTTAATTTCAGGATATTGATTCACATTCATTCAACTGCTGCAAAGACAACTTACAATACAATCAAGTTACACAGTATGACCTTAAATACTGTGTTTAAACTACTATTATTATATTAAAACATAAGCGGTGGTGGTTGTCACTTTCAGGTAGATCTCACCAGCCTGGGAACATTAACAATTAGAATCACAGTACGTCTCGTACCAAAGTTATTGCCTGGTCTAATATCACCTTGATTGCCTAGTAGTCAAAGCAGCATTCTGGCTAATTGTCCATGTTCTGTACCATAGATCGCTGTACCTGTAAAACGCTTGAGGGACAATAATAAGGTCCATTTTGTCATGAAATCCTTTGATATACAGTATACATAAATTTGACAAATATGTATTGTAGGCAGCCAACTGCGTCAAAATTCCAACAGCATAATGGTGTTTCACAATACTATATGAGACAATGAAATCTTTGCTTATCTGTTTTGCATATACTGATAAAGTGTTCACTCTAAGGCAGGAATAAGTCCCTAACCACTTGTATTGAAGGAGTTCAAGTATGTCAGGTCTTGCTCATGAGTGAAGGGGAGGATGGAGCAGGAAATCAGCTAAAGATCTTGAGCAGGAGGAGTGGCATTGCATACTTCTACCACGCTCTTGTGAGAGCTGAGCAAGGAGCAGGCCCAGGGGCTGGCCCCTAGAACAGCTGGGAAACAGTGAAGCCTAAGGCCAAAGCTGGAACTACAGGCAGGCAAAATACATGCACAAGCAAAATATTAGATTCGGGCGTGTTCATGGAGTTAGCACTTCGGCATTTGAACGTTCTTCCGCGTGCTTCAAACGCCACTGAGCAACTTTCATTGAAATGAATAGCGGGGGGCGGGGCAGTCCATCCTCATAGTCATAGAGCAGGGGTTTTCAACAGGTGTTCTGTGGACCACTGGTTGTCCGTGGAAGTATTGAATGTGGTCCCTGCCCATGCATTTAGTAATGTAGGATTTGTTGATTAAAAAAATAAAATAAAGCTTTCTAGAAAGAGAATCCGTGACCTATGATAACTGTCCATGTAGTCATTTTACTGACAAGGTGGAGCTGAAGAGATTCAACAGAAAAATGAATCTTAATAGTTAGTTAGAATCTCAAGAAAGAGGGGGAAGGAAATTATTAGTAGTCCATGGACCATTGGTTGAGAAACAGTGGGATGTAAACACATGGGATGCATTGCATAGCAAGTGTTAAAAAAGCACTAATCTTAGCCCATATACAGTATCACCCTGACCCAACAGTGGTCCCCAGGTTGATTGTAAGTCAGGGTCCCTCATTCACAATCAGTTGAAAACCCTGTTCATAGTTATAATATATTTAGACATATTATAACTCTCTGTCAATCTCCCCCATAGGGATGTTTTCCTGCATGTAACAGTTACCTGTAAGTTAGCTTAGCAGGACAAATCAGGCTATAACCCGACTTCACTCAGCTATGCAGAGGGTGGACCGGTGGAGGGTTAGGATGCCCTTTTCCCGTACTTCACTTTAAATCATTGTCTTCAGGCTTGCTTAGAAATATGCTGGAAACTGACAAAAAATACCAAGATATGGTTTCAATTACAGATACCGTAGGTCAATTAAAGTTCCCTAGTACCTCTAGAAAAACTGCGTCTGGGAGCTAAAGACCAGTGTGCGAACTGTGAACTGCCTTCCTTCACCATTGTACGTATTTTTGTTCAGCATCTGTTGAGTATTTTTTTTAGATGTGTGTGCTTCCCGCTTGGACTTCATTTCCAATTAAAGCTCCCCATCATAAGACCAGGGCAAACTTTGGTTCAAACTTGCATTAGTTCTTCTTGCTCCTATACTTCATTCTTTATTAGGTTATTTAAGTCTATACCCACCTTCTTTTCCAGAGAGAGACTTGGTAATTACTCTTCAGTCCACCCAAACTGACTTGCCTGTCTGTCATTTGTCTCCATCTGTAATAGCCTCAGCACAAGAGCCTCTCCTGCTAACTTAAATCCAGCTTTTCAGAGAATTGTCTAAAAGTCGTAGAATAAAGGAAGGAGATGTGAAGCAGAGAGACAGTTATTGAAACAAGGAGGAAGGACCAAAGAAGATCGAAGGAGAGAAATATGCTATCCAAGAACAGTGAACATGTTGCTAACATCTATTACTTACTCACAAAGACAGGGGTCAAATGCCTGTGATGTCTCATTATGCTACACAATATATCCCTTGCTCTCTCTTTCTTATCTTCCTTCCACTGACATTGCCTTTTGACTATAATGTCATGAATAAACTTTCTTTTGCAGATGTTTTATGTGGCAGATTAACAGCATTTGGCTGTGGACAAACTTGGAGGGATGGTTCAGTCAATCATCCTAGGCTGAATGGAAGTGTCGACACTACTAATAAAGGTTCTTGGAACTTTACAGTAAAAAATAAATTAAAAGAAAATAACCAACTCATAATGAGTAAGTAAGAGTAACTACTAATGTCACAGAAATCTAAGATTTACAAGTTAAAACAAATTTATGAGCATGACACTCTTATGAAGGCTTATTACACAAGTCGAGCGCGCAAGTATGTAGGCCTGTCCTCGTGGTCACAAATTGGCTGTTGATGGTGATGACATGTATGGCCTACTTGTGTGCAAGGCGCATGGTGGCACCTTGGCAGAGTGAATTTCTAGTTGTTGTTTCTGTATGATGACGTTGAAAATTTGAAAAAGAGTTAGGAGAAAAATACATACTCTGCAGTTTTCATCAGTTAAGGGTTCAGATAACACTAGCATACAGTAAAGGAAAACAGAGGGAGAGAAGTGTGTCAGTGTCCTCTTTAATTGAGAGAACTGCTATTTTCAGCCACACTGCAAAATCATGAGCATTAATTTGACTTTACGTTGACTGTGACGCTCGTAACTGTGATACTCGGGTCCAATCAACACTCACAGAATATTACAGTGGAGAGATCATAACAAGGGAAAGCAGGGAAGACGTGGATTAGAGTAAAAATAGAGAGACGATGAAAGAAAGAGAAGTCTTATAACGGAGTAGGATGGAGAGGGGGTTGAGAGGAGTAGGATGGAGAGGGGGTTGAGAGAAACAGTGCCAGATGCTTCCCCCGTCATTGTGACGTTGTGCCTCTCTGTGTGTGGCAGAAGGGACGTTCCATTGAATCGCAGCATATTGACATGCGTCTGACAAGTAAGCTAACCGTGGATCCAATCTCACCGCATCTCTGTTTGCTCATGGGATTAAATTAAAGAACACAACATCCAATTTCATACCTGGCTTCCTCCACCACACTTCACAGTATGATGGCTACTCACTGACGATGCCTGCTCACACTCTCTCTCTTTCTCTGCGTGCGCGCGCATGTGTGTGCACGTGCGTGCGCGTGCGTGTGTGTGTGTGTGTGTGTGTGTGTGTGTGTGTGTGTGTGTGTGTGTGTGCGCGCATCTCCCTCTCCCTCGCAGATGATATGCTACTGTTATACTGTGTAGTAAACAGCATTGTGGCAAGGAGGAATGCCATACCAGATTCACACAGAATGGAAATTAATTTAATTTGGTTGTGGGATTTGGTTGGAGAAAGTAATTCCCGCTTCCCTCATGCTTGAAGAACAAGCTATTCCTCAACAGCCGATAGTCGTTGCTGTTGTAGATTTTACCACGCTAAGGTGCACTGAACAGCGAATGGCTGTGCTGCATGGATTAAAGATGACGACAGGCTGAAAGAAACTGAGGATTAGACCAGACCATTCGGAACAACCTTTTGCCCTGATAACGGCCATTCTTTCTTTCTAGAAGCAACGGTTTGAAGAGTGTTCCAATATAAAGCACTAAGTCCTAAAAGTGTCTGTGGTTTACAGTGGTTTTACAGGGGTGTTTTAGGTACAACATGGAGGGCCCGATAAGAATTGTCATAAGAATTGTAGCCTTTAATCGCAGCCTCAGAGTGTCTAAACCCCCCTTAGCTGTTACTAAACCTAGTACATATACCTTTCATTGAATAAAAGGCACAGCAACAACTAATGCTATAATTTATTGATAACAAATAATAGTTATTTCGCCAAGCAATGTAGTTCCTAAGATATGTTTAGCAGAATGGTTGCCAAGTAACACACAGACAACGCGCACAGATGCAGTGGAAATAATGTTTAAAGATCGGGGTGATTGTCAACATTTATCTGACTATTCTCAGCACAACCAGCAGGTCTGTAAGCAGCGAATGGAAAATATAGTCTGTGTATATAGTATAACTTTATAGTCTAATATAGTCTATTATCTATCCTATCCATTTGTCATCCATGCTCAGCCTACTCAATGAATCATAATTCATTTTACAATGGCTTTGCCGCAGCTCAACCAATCATAATCAAGGAGGAGAACTATATGTTTCAAGATATCCAACACTCAATCAGATTGAGTAAAATAATGGTCCTCTAAAAAAAAGGAATTATAGGGTAATCATGTTCTACTGTAATCAAGCCTTTTGAAAGTATTCTAAATCGGGTGTTGAATCAAATATGGCCAGTCCGTTACAAATGTACTGAATATAATATAATACCAGCTGTATTGTGTTGGAAAGTGAGGCGAGGCGTAGCATATGGTTTGTGGAGAGCCCTTCAGCAAATATCTTCTCCAAATCCAAACTGGGACCTATTAAGAGCAATGCTGCCATATTGCAGGTGTTGAAAGAAGCAACGCGATCAAATATATCTGAGAGGTCTTGCATCACTGACTCAATAATCCTCATTCCCCAAAGATGCGATAAAGAACTCAGGTGTGCCAGACAGCACCCATCCAGCCCTCATTAAGAACTGATCCGCCTTTTATTAAAAGATTTATCAAGGGGGTTTCTCTGGAGCTCGGCAGCATGAGAACTGTCTCATATGGTTCTTTGTGAGAGACCTGAGGAACCTTCTGGGTATGCCTCCAATTATTGTCTCCCACCAGACAGTGGTGGTATGGGTTGGATGGGAAAAGAGGAGACACACACTGTATAGTGACAGGTACGTGTTAGCTGAGACGCCGCCTACACTACAGGTGTGACTTATTCAACCCTTTTGTGACAGCCTGGCAATGATAGTGATTATAAATATAATTTCACAAATTCTATGCGAAATCGACTGTATGACACTCACAAAAAGGGTGCTCAGTGGAGCAACATTCCCCACCAGGAGGCACACCACAAGAATAATACTTACGGTAGACTGTCTAACGCAGTTAAGTAAAACTAGCCTATGTCTCTGTGTGCGGTGTGTGTGTGTGCGTGCGTGCGTGCGTGCGTGCGTGCGTGTGTGCGTGTGTGTGTGTGTGTGTGTGTGTGTGTGAGTATAAATACAGTAGGTATTGGGCTTTAACTGTGCACATGCACAGTTAAAATGTTTGACCAATGGGCCCTACAGTGTTTAATTCACCACAACAATGACAAAGATATTCACAGGAATACATATTTTCTACATGCAGAGATTAACAACCATGGTACGAGGGTCATAATAGTCACCCAAAACTGCCCAAAAGAAGATACCCCAAGGTAATAACCAGAACAACCCAAAGATGTTCCCAAATGCCCCAAAATACCCCCAAACAACCCCAAAACACCCCAAATAAACCAAATATACTTATCACAAAGCAAAACAATCACAAAATACCTAAAACATGCCCCTAAAGGCCGAAAGAAACCCTGAAATGCCTCAAACTACAGAAAGATATTGGAACTTGTGCAGACTTTTTCTTCTGATGCTGATTTAATCATTTATTAATGATTAATGATAATACTAATACAATTTTGTGTTTTACCACCCAAGATGTCTGCGGCGAATGATATTTTCCAACCTTTGAATAAGAAAGGTCATAACCAGAAATTACCAGCCTAAGGCAACCGTTGCTACATAGCTTTATTTATTAAACAGTAATGTTAATGAAGAATATAGTTTCTGGAAGTGTTTGGTTTTACAGTGCAGGAGTTCAGTGTGTGCATCACACCTCTCAATAAATCATATTTCACATACTGTATACCAAATGATTCAAATGAAAATAAACTAATCTCTGTGTTGTCTTTTTGATGCCCGTGGGCAGGTGCTGCCACTCACCAAACATGTTGCCAATATGTCCATTCCTCGTCAAAGGCCGCAGCTCGTTCTTGCCCCAGGCATAGAGCTTGTAGTTGTCCCAGGCAAACTTCATCATCTGCAACACAAACAGAGGGCAGACACACCGGTCATCAAGGCTGATAGAAAAACAAGCTGCCCCCGGACCGAGACGTAATTAAACCAGAGTGGCCCTGGGCAATGTCAGTGATGGTTTATTGATCAAGACTGGATTAAGGACGAGCATGCAATTATCACACATAAACCACATTGCTAAACAATGGGATTGACACTTCTCCTGCAGCTAGCCCCTGCAAAATTAAAGTTTTGAATGATGTCACAGGATGAAACGCAAGATAAATAGATTATAAAGCATCTGAGGAAGTCAAAGCATTCTGAAATCGATCTCCTCTCCATGATGTGAGATGGATAAAGTGAAGACAGGAGAATAGTGTTTGCCGCAGTAAAAGGGAGAACGACATGGGGTAAATTATGTACGATGTAAAAAAAGTTATTTTTTTCATCAGTTCAGCTAGAAGGGACATAATTGATCAATGCTTCACTGCCTGGAGCAACATACACTTATAATTATCTTAGTTGAATATGGGGGAAGTAGGTTGATATTAATCGAATACATTTGTGAATTCCACGCAAATGTCACAGAAATTAGCATTCAATCCGATGCTTGCCAATGTTGGGTTTTCACTTTTGCAGAGTGATGTGATTACTGATTATACAGTACACATACAGTATTACTTCATATGCCCATTTATTTCATAAAGGGCATACTGTAGATCTTATGAAGGCTTAATGCTCGCTGATGCTTGGTTTGTAACAAAACAACTTAAGTTGTAATAATCTAGCAGATCGTTAGTTCGTTGGGGCACGGGAGAGCAGAAGGTATTATATAATTCCCCTCTCTATTCTCTATCAGTAATTCATTCTGTTCCTTTATATCAGCAGTGCCAGTCCCATGACAGTGTCCACTCCCCTCACTGTCTCACACCCACATTCAATCAGGTGTTCTTTATAAGCAGTCACTACTCAGTCCTCCGTCTTCATGCTAGCTGACTCTGTCTCTGTTGTTCAGATGTCTGCGTTCAAATCTCCTCCCTGTGGCATTAGTCCTGTTATGTATGATTCCGTCATCATAAACGTGATTTACGTATTGTGCCAAATGTGGTATCTTGTTCTATTATGGGTATCTGTGTTTTACGGACTGTATTATGATCATGTGATATGTTCAGTATCTATGTGACATATGGGATGCATTCATGGCTCTGCTCTGGGGGGGGGGTTGTTGATATCAGAGCTGTGTCCCGGTGCACAGATAATCGGAGATATCAAATGTGATATAGCGGAGCTGTGTCTCTGTACACGGGTAATCTTATATATCACATCAGCAGAGCCACGCCGCCAGACTAACTGCAATAGCTTTTCAATAAATGGTTAATGGTCAGTCGAAGTGTGTCAATGAACTGCAATTAATTCACAGTGCATCAACTTGAAAGCTGGTATAAAAGTGTGGCTTGTATGTTTCGTTATGGAAATCTTAAAACAGGTGGTGGTTAAGGTTCATAAAATTTGGTGTTCATATTCGAACGGGTAAGAACTAGTAATAATAATTGTATATACCCCATTGGCCTGAATATAAGACTTTTTCCAATGGAAATATACTAAAAAACTAGAATCAGAATCGTCTAATATTCGGCACAATACAGTATTCCGTTTTCTTCTACCACTCAAATAGGGCCTCCTTAAAGCCCTAATCATACCAAAGGGTCACCGTGCAACTCCTTGGGTCCAAACGGTTGCAAGGAGTTGCGTGACCCTTTGGTGTGATATGGTCCATTGAATTCCATGCATTGAAACGCTTGGGTCAACGAGCGTCAACGCACGCCAACGTGCAACAGGACAATATTATCACGCCTAGGGACATGCGTCAAAATAGTCTTTGGTGTGATTAGGGCTTAAGGGAAAATAACAAATGTATGGTTTGAAAGTAACCAATACCTTGTAATTTTCTTTTTCAGGCAGATTTCTTTATTTCCAGTGTGCCATCAAATCAGCATTTCAAAAGCTTCTTTCACATTCCCACTTACGAATAATTGGTGGCAATTTATTCAGGAGTGCTCTGAGACAGAGTATGGATGAATACGCACAACACATGGTGTACTGGGGACTAGCAGCAAGGATATTGATGTTGCGAATACTTTTGTGAGGTAATCATTCTCTCAGGGCAGTGTTGAAAGAACAGAAATGGTCACAGTGTCAGTATGGATGGAGCCTGTCAGCCTGAGCTTACAGTACATCAGACAATATTGGAGTGCAATGTTCTTTTCCCACTGAATGAAAAACCTTCTGATTTCAAATGCCTCAAGTTTCATTTGAAACTCTATCCATTCCTTGACTGAGCTGAGCCAGTAGTGCACTGTAGCGTACTTGCAGGCTCTCTAGGGACTTGAAAAGAAATAGACCAAAAGTATTTAGTATTTAAAAGAATCAGACCAAGAGTATTAGTGTTTTAAAGGAATGAAGGACATTGTGCAACATAAAATATCATATAGCATGGATATAAAACATGCCAGAACAGCAAGAGTTTATTACCAACATCAAATAAAGCGAGGAAAACTAGAAAACAAAGGCAGATGGTATGCACAGACAGCATGGCTATTAGGCATAGAAAATGGATAATGGCAGCATGAATCACAATGTCATAACTCTAACCTTCCAGATGCTATCTTTTAAGCTTTCAGAAGATTTTGGCTATTTAGATATTCACTCCTTTCAGCTTCGAGAATCACTGCACAACAAAATTCTGTTTTACTGCATGCAAATCAAATGCCTTCCAGCTGTACCAAAATAAAGCCCACGTCCCTGACCGGCATGCAAGTCAGCTCTCCTCTCAACTATTGTAGCTTCACGCTGGGATAATGTCCCATGAAAACATGATCTATTGTGATCTTCACAGCCTAGCGCGTATGTGTGCTCAGTGCGAGGGTCAACGTGTGGGAGGACCGAGGTCGCGCGGCTCCTGGATAGTCGGCCTAACAACCCATCATCAACACGACATGCAAACATAACACACTACAGCACAGATCAATGACCACAGGCTACAGGCAAGCCCTGAAGCCCCCACGGCAGCCCTTTAAAGAGGCCAAGCGCATGGAGCGTATCCGGGGACACATCAAGCAGACACAGACACGGTTCCAGTGTGATCAGACATGTACCACTCTTTGCTTCACTAATTGGCTGGTTGCTGGGCAGATCAATAGCAGATCACAGCAGGTGATTTAAAATGAATCAGGGACTGACCAGGGATACAACTCGACGATTGCAAGGCGAAGCCTGAGGTCAAAAGTCATGCCCAGCCATGGTCGATGGTGTGTAGGATCGTCCCATGACAGACTGGAGCGTCTGCAAGAGTGATTATGTTGCACACCATGATTAAATCCTTTAAGAGGTGCAATATCACTGCAAACATGGTTTGTATGACATCATGTCACTGTATGACGGGTAACAGTGTAAGCTTTTCAACATGGCAGGGGCTCAAAATAATATTCTGAACAAATGAAGACCAGCAGTAGAAAAATCGGTCGGTCTCACAAAAATAGCAGTGATAAAAAGCATATTGATCAGTGGGGGATTCAACGAGGCACTTAAACACGCCCATAAGAGATGAGCAGGACAGAGTGTCATTATCTCAGCGCAGGTCCTTTTATTCCCTAAACACCCGACATGGTCTCAAATCCTGGTATACCGGAGAGAATATGAAGGGTGACAAAAAGTGCTTGGTCACTTCCGTTATTGAAAGCTTAAAATCCTTAAGCTAAATCACAAAGCTTTATTTTATTTATTTATTTATTTTCTTATTTGTACTGACCAAATCAAGCAGGGTTTGGATTCACATCAATCAAGCTTTTACATGTTTAGCTGGGTACCTGTACAGTACATCAACAGACCTTGCATCTATTGAATGGATTTGTAGTCAAAACCGTATTAAATAAATGTTTTCTCTGTTAGCTAGCTCCACTTAATAATTACTGATTTGTGCAAATGAAAACTCTGGAGCTGAACCCTCACCCACAGATAGATATGACACTGTATGTGGGCTGATACTACATGTGTTGAGAGAGTGCTGTCGCTGTGATTAGCTAGGCGACTGATATCGCTTAACAAAAGACTGGGCGAGTGGACAGACAGGGCAGCAATTCATGCCCTCAACACATTCACTGAAATGATCGAGTCATTAAAAAGTGTTTGAGAAAGATTTGAAGGAGGTTTGAACTACATTCCAAGCCCAGTCTCATGCTGGTCAATAATTTGCAGAATAATTTGCACTCTCGTTCATTATGTCGTTAATGCTGCTACTGTGCTTCTTCTTTGAGAATATAAATTGGTTATACTTGCATATTTTACTTTATTATAGTTTAATATACTTGTATTACATTGCAAATTAATAGACAATAGTAAACATTTCTCAATATACATCGAGAAAGAGCGGTTGCCAAAGCCCCCCCCTCCCCCTAGCATGGGTTGGGGGGGGGGGGGGATAATTAAACAGTTTTTCCATAATTCAAAGTGGAATTGGAGGACAGCTTGCTGAGGTCTATTTTTAATGGTTTAAATGTACAGTATGCTGCAGAGCCTACAGTATAACATCCATCCACTGCAGAATGATTATGGAGATGAGCCAATCATAATCAAGCATTCTCCCAGCCAATTGTATAAAACAAAACCCGAAGCAAGAAGCAATGATACAGGACAAAGGAAGCAGGGAATTATGGGTTATGGCCTCAAGGAGTGATCTAAAAGGGTCCAAATGGAGACAAATTATAGTCTTTGCACTTACAGAAAGGAATTATAGGTCTCTTTATGAAAGCAACACTGCTCCGCTACTCTAATATGCACTACACTACAGGCTATATTACATGTTGCTGTATACCACAGTCTAAACATAATCCGATTTGGAGATGTAAAAATATCACTTACAAGGATTTACTGAAAATATCTCCAATGCAATATGAAAAGAAACATATTACAGCCACACTAAACAGGGAAGCAGTTGATAAATTGAGGCAAAATAGTGGACTTGAAAAGTGGAACCAGCAACACTGAGCTTTGTGTACAAAGACCCTCTGAGTAGACCACTAAGCTGGCTCATAGTAAACATGCTAGCACAAGCTGGGCTAGGACTCTGTGGCCTTTTTCCTGGACAACTACTCTAATTACAGTCTATATCCCACTTACTGCGCACAGTAAAGGGCCCTTGTCACCCAAGGCTCAGCAAGTTCTCTGGTTGTATGCTTCTGTAATAAAAAGCTAAGCTTTTTATTAAAGCTTAGCTTTAATAAAAAAAAGAAAAAAGAAAACGCTGAAAAAAGAAAACGCTGCCAAACATTTGGACAAAGATATTGATAAAACAAGATGACTGAACACTGAAATTGTTTAAACAGCACAAAATGCATTTGAAAAAGCATTTTGTTTCCGACCTTGAGCTTTGTTGTCACTGCTGCAGTTAGGAAGTACTGAGACGCACTTTTCTAATTTAGTTGTTGGCTATGATGGCACTGCACGCTTACAAGTAAAAGGGCGGTGCCGGTGTCAATATTTATGTATTCACAGCTTCTGCCAAATGTTGTACATATATTTGTAGACTTTGTGTTCCCTGAGGACTTGAGCCAGTCAATGTTGAATTTAATCAATCTTTTCTAGATTCAGCTAGACTTTTCTAATCAATCTGTGCTTTTAGAGTGCTTTAAATTCAACCATAACAAAAAATAATAACATATGCAGGCACAGCTATATTTTTACAGCATGGCTCTGGCTCTTTAGGAGGCTAGCCGTCTACAAGAGAGTCTGTGCATGTGCGTTCTCTGCTGGCACAATCAGAGAAATAGATGCAGAGAAATAGATGCAGAGAAATAGATGCAGAAAGAGAACAAAATGATCACAGGACAGAAACACTAGAAGCTGCAGGCCTCAGACAAACAATGGTGGAGCACTGGGTGTAACAAAGGGCCGTACACACTGGGTATCACACTATAGCCAAGACATAGTGCAGGCAGGGCAAAGAGAAACGTATTAGGCTGCACAGGGACACAGACAGACAGTCACACACACACACATCCTTATATAAAGAACTGATGTCTGCAACACATAAAATAAAGTTCCAATGAGAGCAATATCATCTTTCTACACGCACGGAAATCCATGTGTACAGTGTATTACTTCATTGCGAACGCAGTGAGCCCTTACTATGAAAGCCAGGCAGAACACGTCTCTACTGACACAGTAGAGCACTGTGTCAGTGTCTCTTGTCCGGAGGTATCAATGAAATCCTGTCTGAACCACAATGACTATCGCAATACCTATGTAAATATGTAACTTCAAGTTATACTTCTCCTTTTGCCAAAACATCCTGCACCATGTCACACCACACAAGGAGAAGTCGTATAGAAATATTCCCATCCAGAGTCGCCCCTAAACCTGCTCCAGGCAACTTCCTTCCCATCCACGTCTTGCAATACAATTGTTATGTCTGGTGCCACGGGTGAGTCGCCGTTTAATCTGAAGAGGATAGCCGTGGATGGTGGTAATGAATCACCCACAGCACCTCTGCACGGCAGCCCTGAGACACCGCTGTGTTAACGAGGTGCTGTGTCATCACCTGAAGCCGAGGGACCTTTGGCAGAAAAAACACGGAATCAGCTACCCTAAGTCTTTCTTCCCCCTTCTCGCCTGAACCTCCCACCTTACCTCCCTCACACCCACGCACCTCTTACTCCTACATTGCCTCCAGTGCCAACCTGCAGAACGGAGGCATTTTCCTGCCTGTTAAAAACACATTTATGGCGAGCAGCGATGGAATCTTGCAGGTCCCGCAAGGCCACTGCTGCGGTCTCGCCCTGAGTCAGCAGCACACTGCTGTCGATTACGAGCAAGCCCCCAAAACAAGGGCCACGATGACAGAGAAAGGCGAGCGAGGCTACAGATCATTCATGCATGGAAATAATAGCTGCCTGGAATCAATCTCAAACACGGTTTTAATCATTAAGTATTAAAGAGGCTATTATGTTGGGAGTCATGAAGGGGAAAACAGGATCTTACAGACATGATTGATCAAATTAATTTCCTAATCATTTTAAATGGTGCCCTTTTTGAAATAAGGGCCTGCGGTTTTGATTTGGAGAGCATAGATCACTGTCAAATGTGGTCAATAGGACAACAAGAAAGCAATTCAAAATCGCCACCCCGGCCAAAGAACATTAATGTTGCAATTACTGTATATAAACTTTGAAATTAAATAAAAAGTCTACATAGTTATAATTACAGTACAAGTAATTGGGAGTCAGCAAACCTTGATATTCAGACACAATATTATCACCCAGCTGCTAATTGGACTGTGCATAATTTGTGCAAAATACAACTGGTTTAGACTCCAGATTTAGAGCTACAGCCTTGGGACTAATTGTATTGTCTTTCTAAGTTCTTAGTGAATCATTATGATTTGGTGTAATAGCATGATTTGTAACCATAATTAATATTTAGTATTTGTCCCGTTAAATTTAAATATCTAAATGAGCAGAACTAATCTTTTTCATACTGTACCTTCATAAATTCCTCACATCCTCACTGGGGTATATGGTATAATGATAGTATCTAAAACTATTGAATAATAAATACATAAATACAAGCAGAGCTGCTGGTGATGGAAGTCACTGTAGCATGTATCTATCTACTACAGTACAATACTGAGTGATTAAGAAGATATAGCCTATATAATTAGACAACTCGATCATGCTGGGTTCTCAAAGAAAGATGTACTAGTAAAGGGAAACTTCACCATGTATGCAAAAAAATATATGTTAATGACATTTACAAGATGTAGAACACTTTCCTGGGGGTCTATATATTTTAGATTTTAGCAGTGAGCCCAGTGTCTCTGATGTCATCGACACTCACTCCTGGACTACAATTCCAATAATGCTCCCCCTATCCTTGTGGATATGGGGGAGGGCTGTCTTACTGAGACAACATGTAGTCCAGGAAGTAGTGTCGATGAAATCAGAGACACTGGGCTCACTGCTAAAATCTAAAATATCTAAAACCACATATTACACACATAAAGACCCCCAGGAAAGTGTTCTAAACTTCTAAATGTCATTAACATATATATTTTTGCAAAAATGGTGAAGTGTCCCTTTAACAATGATATTTTGTAAAAAACTGTTGAGTAGCCTTCTATCTTTGTTGGTCCTCCTGGAGCACTAGTTCCAGACGGTTCCAGCAGGTGCACTGGGCAGTGGCAAACACTTGGTTTCAATTAAAGAGCATACAAGGAACAAAGAGAGCCACACGATTTAAGACGATGAACAGGTTGCGTAAAGACCCGCCCACACCTGCCACTGAT
>OOFJ01113202.1:0-10005 GCA_900323375.1 Benthosema glaciale
AGGGGGGGGGGGGGGGGGGGATTCAGTATCAGCTACACCCAGCTGATGGCTTCACAGATGGGAGGGGGGATTCAACATGTAATGAATTACTGGGCAGGCCGGCCGGGGGACTGAACCAATGACCCAGACCTCTGATTACCAGGCCACTAAGCTATGGCCACCACGTTTTTTATTGCATATCAAATGATATCCTCAAGGAAAGAAAGCCTATTAACTCTGTAGATCAATAAAGCCTGCGCGCGATCTCTGACCATTCATCCATTTTTGTCTCTCACATTAAGCTTTCAGCATGGGAAATAATGCTTATGGACAGTGCGGGAGACCGATAGTTGAAGATGAAGTCTACAGGTAAATCTCAATGCATGCAGTACACACAAAAAAGAAACCCCAAAAACCCAAAAAAGCACTTTGTGCTTAATTATCTCTCTTGTTCACGTTCTCACCCCCCAGTGGCAGCCATGTGATTCACAAGGTCAGAGGCTTCAATGAGAGGCTCGTCCAGGTATGTACGTCCCTTAAATAGTTGGAGAACCACTGATATAGAAACATAGGGTTTTTCAGAAAACTGTCAGGATTTAGAAGGCATTTTTAGAATCATTTTCAGGTCTAAATGGGTTAAAATATGGAGATAAGAGGTTTCTGCCCTACAGTAACGATAAAGGATTCAGATCTGCTTCGTGTCCCATGTGTCTCACAGTGAGGTATAAAGAGCCATTTCTGTTCTCCTCTAGGTGGCGTGTGGACAAGACCACAGTCTTTTCCTCACCGAGACCGGGAAGGTGTATGCATGTGGATGGGGAGCTGACGGACAGACGGGTCAGTTCTCCTTTCATCTAGGGTTGACTGACCAGATCCAAACTGTTCATTTGAGGGACAGAAGTATTGCATGTGTGGGGAAACGGGACGAAATTCAAATGTAGCAAAAAATATCCGATCTACAAGCTCAAAACGTGTCGCTTTGAGCTTGCAGATCGACTATTTTTCATACGACATGCAATCTGGCATTCTGGAGTGACTGTGGAAATATAGTGGCCCTCTCCATCTTCAAAGTTGCTTTAGCCTATAGGGGAACATTTCTCATGTTATTTTAACAGACTTAAAAACACATCTAGCAGGAAAAGAGACAATGAGAGAGCTTTACAACAGAAGGCCAACTGTTAGGGGACTAACTGTTAGGGCATTTGAACACTGATGCCTGCCAGTCACAATGTGGGACAGGGTATCAATATGTGGGACGCTTGAAAGTTATTTGAAATGAGGGACTGTCCCACACAAAGGGCGACATCTGGTCACCCTAGTTTCATCCCTGGCTGAAACTAAACACTTTTTTTAAATATTATTTTATTGGTAAAAAGGTCAATTGCCTTCCGTCTGTTAGAAAAGTACTGAAGGCCCTAGTAAAATATACTGGTTCTATTCAGAATTTATTGTCTCGTCTTTCCACAAAATAATAGAAAATGCTCGATAGTGGGCTCAATAAGAACCCGGCTCGATAAGCCTGAACAAGGTGACCGTTATCTATAAGAACCTAGCCTCGGAAACCCAGACCTTTATTTCCAGGGAGGAAAAGAAAAGTCTGGGGCTGATACCGCCTATTTTTGGCATAGATTTGTGCTTCACGTCGCTCACTCTTTGCTGATTTCTGATCGTCTAGACCTTATTAAATTGACGCAGACACGCACACACACTCCCTCTCTCTCTCACTCTAATTAATTAGTCTCATGTCGCACAGGTGCGTGTAGTTTCTCCCGGAGGATCCTGCCGGCAGCTCCCTATGCCAAATAACCCAGTGTTGGGAACCAGTCTAATAAGAACCTAACAAGCTCCATCCCTAGTCGCGAACCCCAGGTTGAGAACCCCTGCTGTGACGTACAACATTTTGATTCCTAAGCAGGCTACAAACTAAAGTTAACTAAACCCTAGGGCACTTTTGCATCAATTTGTTTTAGTGTGCTGCTATCCAAAGGCTAAAAATATAATCGAAAGGCCAAAGCTGAGCTTGCTACATAGATTGATTCGATTGATTGATTATTTAGATTTTCGTGTCCTGCACACAACGTGCCCAACCCTCATGGGTATATAAGACACCATTTTACGCTTGCAGCATGTTTATAATATATTCACATGATACGTTCAATTACAGCTCAGAATTATACAGTGTTACACAGTGTTAGTATTTTCTCTCCCAAGCTTGACAAATAAAATGTACACTTACCAGCGGCAGCTAATAAAAATGATAATGGGTGTGTTAGATTTAACAACTACTTGATCTATTGAGCAACTACTCAATTTGCATTAGCTTTTACTTTTTAGCATGACCACGTTGGCACACTTTGATGTTACACCTGCATCCTGCAGTGAGTGGTAAGTGGTATTTATAGAGCTTGTTCATTTTAATGATCTATCTATCGATTGTGTTCTGGCATGGAAATGGCATCAATGGAACCACTGGTATACTTTCAAAAAATGTATTTATGTATAAAAAATCATTAAAATTGTAGTGTTTTGCTAGTTATTTGGGAGCCCACTTGCAATATCCACAGGTTGATACAATAAAATCTATCTATGATAAATAAGTAATTGAATTCTATTCTCGGAGCTGATGAACATTTGGCAACAATAACAGATCTAAATATTACACAAGCTGGAATTCACTCTCAGGAGTGCAGTGGAACTGAATACTATCAGTGTATGAAGATGATGCTAGACCTTTTTTTTTTATTATTTTTAAGCGAAACACCAAAAAAATTGCAGATCTGCCATTTTCCACTTTTTCAAACAACCGTTCATTCATGCAAAAGTCTGAAATAATCGTGAAATGAAGCCATTATACCAGGCCCTACTACTGTACATGTCGTCTCTGTCTAAAACAGTTGTGTGTGTGTGTGTGTGTGTGTGTGTGTGTGTGTGTGTGTGTGTGTGTGTCCCACCTCAAAAATATGGAGATAAGAGGTTTGTTGGTCGACAGTGACACAATATGAATACATGCTCTCGTGTCCTGCCAGGTCTGGGACACCACAACATGAGCGCCACGCCGGTCCAGGTTGGAGGGGAGCTGTGCGGGGTGGAGGTGCAGCACATCAACACCTACGCAGACTGCAGCCTGGCCGTGTCCAGAGACGGACAGCTCTACGGCTGGGGCAACTCTGAGTACCGCCAGCTGGCTGCGGTCACTGATGCTACGCAGGTACGGTATCAGGGCTCACTGCATGTGTAGACCCAGCCCGCAACAGCCCTGACAGACGGGTTGTGCGTTGGTCTGGCGAGCGGGTTCAATCCCCGTTTCCGCGTATCACTACAATCTGGCGTAGTCGGCAGGACGTGGAGCGCGATATCCTCGCGTGAGGGACATCGTGTCCGGCAGGCCGCGGTGTGAAGTGAGAAGCACGAGGACGCACTTCAAAGACTGGTGGGGTGATTGTAGCCCCCGGGCCAAGACCCCCGGGGAGCCCCGGGTTCAATCCCCGCTTCCACGTATCACTAGACATGCAGAGCTGGCTGCGACTATGTTTTATTCTTGGAGAGGATAAAATCGATTACAGTTATACATGATTATTATATACTATATAATCAACGTACCACATTCTAAATTATTGTTTTGTAACAATTTAATCTATTCATCACTAAAGCCCTGTTTTTATACTGCCATTTCTGAAATAGAAAATGATTTGTCGCTTATGATGACAAGAAAATAATCTTATCGTATATCACATTCCGTGCTCAACCAATCGAATCATCACAAATGTCATTCTGGCCAATCACTTTCTGCCCTCATTTTCATCATCAATGTATACTTTGCTCAGCCAATCAAATCATCGCTATGGGGCGATCAGCCAATCACAAGCCAACAGCCAATCACAAGCCAACCGGGTTTGTGGAAAGCTTGGCATAGGAGGGGGGCTAGCGCCGCTCAAAAAAGAGCAAATTTCTATTTTACCCCCAAAATAAGAGGTATTGAACCATGAAACATGGTTTTGTACAGGTATAGAAAATATCTAAATGTGCTCTATCATCACATCATACCATGATTAGCATAACAATATGCATTTTGTCTTGTCTGTTTATTGAGCTCTGATTATATGCCTCTTTTCCGTCAGATGAACTCTCCTCGACAGATTCCTTTGAAAGGGCTTGGCAAAGTGGTCCAGGCAGCCTGCGGAGGTACACAAGTGGCCATTCTCAATGGTGAGCTGAGTCAAAGTAGCTAATTATCCACACTGAAACTCCCGGCCTAGAGTGATTATCCAAGTTAAAACAAACTGGATTTTAGAGCGATTATTCACATTAAAACAAACAGTTTTTAGACTATCCACACTAAAACAGAAGTCACAATACTATGAAACTTTGTGCTACAATGTAATAAAAATGCAGACTCTGGTGATTGAATTAATTGTCTTTTCAATTGCTGGATACCAAATTAACAAATACCAAATTAACAATGAACATAATGAGCCCATGCATCTTTTAGCATCAAATATGTTATGCAGTTGGCGCGAAAAACACGGGTTCTGTGTTTGAAAGTGCTATTTTGTTTTGTGCAACATTTCCAGACAGAGGAGAGGTGTTCGTATGGGGCTATGGCATCCTGGGTAAAGGACCGGAGCTTTCCGAATCCTCGACGCCTGAGATGATTCCCCAGACGCTGTTCGGACAGTCCGAGTTCAACCCATCTGTGGCCGTCAGGAGCATCAGGTGTGGACTCAGTCATTTTGCTGCAGTCACAGGTAAGATGATCAGTGTTCACTTTTGACAATAATAATGATTTTGTTTTATATTTATATTATTCTTGGGGGTGTGTGGGTCTTCCTCATCTCCGAGTTATGTATGATGCAAAGAACAAACTGGCTGCCACAATGTGAATATGGTCGATAGAGTTTTGAGATGATATTTGACGTTTGGTGTCATTTTCCAGATCGAGGAGAGTTGTTTGTGTGGGGAAAGAATGTGCGAGGCTGCCTGGGCATTGGCAAGAAAGAGGATCAGTACTTCCCATGGCGAGTAAGACGACTTCATTTATAAACATAAAGAACTAACAGCAAAGTAATAAAGTCAGTATTGTATTACCGTTTCATGTCGTCTGTCAGGTGGAGACCTCTTATGTCCAAAACTGTTAATTTTCAGGATCTACAATTCGAAACGCGGCGTCGAAGCCGTTTCAAGCTTGCGGATCTGCAACTTTTGATGCTTTCGTGGTAAAACTGTAGTATGATCGACGTAGGGCATTAATACAAAAAAAAAAAAAACACACACAAAAAGGTTAAAATATGGAGATAAGAGGTTTCTGCCCGACAGCAACGATGTCCAAAACTGAGCACACCCCAAACTTGTTTTTGCCCCCCCCTCCCCTACTGTTTCTTCCAGGTGACAGTGCCGGGTCACGTGGTGGATGTAGCGTGTGGCGTAGACCACACGGTGGCGCTGGTCAAGTCCCTCATCTGAGCCGCTCTTCCTAGCATGGACAACGTGATGTTTGCACACTGCAGGGAGTGGGGCTTGCCTTGCGAGGCCCTGGGCTGGTTTTTTTAGAGTGATTTGAGCCAGCTGTTCTCCACAGGGCAGGCGAGGTGGAGGGGGCCCTACTAGCCCCCCTCCCCACCACCCTCCTCACTCTCTCTCTTCTGCACTGATATCATTCAGAATGCAGCCAGCCGGGCCAACCGGAGGCTCACTTCTCAGGCAACTGTCGAGTGCAAGCGTCAGAGCACTCAACTGCATGTGTGGTGAGGAGGAAGAAGAGGAGGCCAGTTAATCTCAGCTCTGTAGCCAGCCATCTACGCCTGGCTGGCAGTGCAGGTGCTTCTCAAACTTTTTCGTTTTTGGTCGCGGACTGATGCAACTGAAGAGAGTTCGTGCCAGGCATATACATTTTAAATGTTTCAAACGTTTTCATGAATTGAAAGTTTAAAAAGAGCATTTAAAACATTCGCTTATGATGGCGTTCTCTGGCAGCGAGTTCTTCTGGAGTTTATTTTTATATTGTTATTTTGACTTCAGGCTTCAATTTACTTCAGTTAATAATATGGAATATCTCTCTTTTGGGATTATCACAGAGCTGCTTAAGTATGTTGTAAGATGTCAGACCTGGTTGTTTTTCTTACCTAGTTGTGATTGTGAATAAACAATATCAGTCCCAAAGTGCCAGTCTTCTGATACTTCATTTACAGTGAGTAGCTGACAAAGATATCTATCATTATATTATGGCAATGATGTTGCCCCTGTCAGAGAAGTCATGAATCTCAAAGTTCATATTCTGGGGGTGAATGGTCAGTGCAGCCTGCATCGCATTGTACGCTTGTGGATCAGCTGTTGTCAGCAAATGGATGGTGTGTAGAGGGGAAAAGAGGCGTTCTAGATGCCTAGTATAGACCATTGGGGAACTCTAGTCAATGAACGTGTGTGTGTGTGTGTCTCTAAACTAGAGACACACACACACACACACACATTTAGGAGGCAATGTGCTTGAATCTTTAACCATACTAACATGCATAGAGGAAATCCCTTCTACATTGATGCTCGAGGTGCATTTCCACCACATCACGACGTCGTAGATAGACTACATTAAACCTAGCCTCCTTTATTCGGTCCATGCGTCATTGTAAGCGAAAGTCAAAAATAGCCGATCTACACACTTGTAGTTAACACAGCAGTGGTCCACAGCCCTTTTTCAGAATCTGAGCATGTTTATTTTTGTTCCGATTGAGTTCTGGCTTGGCGTAGCTAGTAACAACCTTCTATTTGACCCTTTTTATTCCACAGAATTGTTTCTTAAATTTTTGAAGGGCGCTAGCCCCTCCTATGCACAGCCTTGTGTGTATGTGTGCTTGTAGAACAGAATGTGATGATTTGATTGATGTATGATAAGAGCGCCCCTCACTTTTCTCTTTCTTTAATGTCATCATCAAAATACCGTTTTGCCAATTGCAATATCGTCTCTTGTCGTTTGGAAATCTCATGTACAAAACTGTTACTTTTCAGGATTCAAATGAAACAATAAATAAAGCTCAAACCTCAAGCTTGTAGATCTGCTTCTTTTGATGCTTTTGTGTGACGCTGTAGGATGATCTAGTATGTTGTTAATTTACAAAAATAAAGTATATGGGGTTTCTGCCTGAGAGCAACAACATTCTCACGGCCCACCAGTGGGCCCCGGCCCACAGGTTGAAGTTTGCTGGGTTAAGATGTGATGACAGGAGGCAAAGAGTCTTCTCTTTCTTTGAATTCCCTTCTCAATCACACACTGGTGTCCCAGAGGTCTGTCCAATCACAGAGGCTATACACGGGATCACGGGGGCGGGAAACGCTGGCATTATTTTGCAAGGAGGAAAAGTCACCTGTGGGTCGATTTAATCTCCATCGGCTGTGGAAAGTATTTTACTCAAGTACTGTGATTTAGTGCGATTTTGAGGTACTGTACTTTATACTCAAGTATTTCCATTTTTGAGTGGTGGTAGCCACTCCTATAGATAACTGTGTGTCCGTCTGTGTCTGTCCGTACGGAGTAACGGAACAGTAGGGAAATAGATCATTGCAGTCCCGCCCCCTTTCATGACGATGCCCGTTCCAGAAGTTAAATCCCCATTCATTTTCCTCAGACTTTTCAAAAAGTATTTATTAAAAGACGATTACGCCGCGGACAAAGCCAACTCGCGTTGTGACAAATCATGACAATAAACACAATGTTTTGGGCGAATCAAATAATTTTTAAGAAGAAAAACTAAACAAAAAGTGTTGTATTCTGCCGTTTTTTTTCTTCCTACTATTTGATTTGATCGGCCCAAAATATTGTGTTTGTTGTCATGATTTGTCACGGCGCGATTTGGCTTTGTCCGCGGTGTAATCATGTTTATATAAATCATTTTAGAAATGAGAAAAATTAACTGGGAATTTACTTCCGGAACGGGCGTAGGGGCGGGACTGCGATGCTCTATAGCGTTTGTGGACCACCAAGTGTCACTGTTGTGCAGCCTAACACACACAGGCCAGGGATGAGGGCTTGTAAACTACAGCAGGGGTTTCCAACTTTTCTATTATCACAGACCGGCATGGACGTGTGGTGGGGGGAGATAGCTGCGCATCAGCACCAAAACATAACCCACAGGGAAGACCATTGACTGGCCTGACTAGCCTATCCACTGCACTGCTATATTATACCATTCACAACATAATGTTATATTGTTGACCTAACTGGCGTTATATTATCAAGGATAGTATGATTAAAAAAGGATTAAGCCTAAATGCCTTTTTCATTCCAAAATTACTTTGGATATGTAGAAAACTTTAAACATTCAGTGACATGACTTTACCTGGGTTACATCATCTTCTGCTACTTCAATATGTTGTGACATGAAATAATCTCATACAGTCTAGTTTTTTTGTTTCATTAGCGTGACAAAATAGCCTGCAGCTTGTTATTGTTCTGCTGCTGCAGCGGAACAATACACACAGTACACTGAACACGCGGTAACGGTAAAGATACCATGGATTCGAAAGTGATGTCAGTTATGCTACACGACACGGTAGTAACACAGACTCAAAGCAGTTTATAATAAAACCACAGTCAATGACGAATACTTGGTATTGCCATTCAACCGCACAACCGTCAACTTTTCACCGCTGTTTGTAAAATACTGGTGACGGTCGGGAAAACCTGGGATTCCCTTCTTGCGTTCCAGTGGGACGTCCGCAGACCGGTGGTTGGGAACCTCTGCATTACAGTACTACAGCACCACTCACTTCAGACTGGTCTGATTTTTCAAGACTATACTAGTCAAATATTATATATTTTTTAATCCACTACAATAAAAAAGTAAAAAAAATAAAATAGTAAAACTGTTATGATCAATAATTGTTTTACAATTAAATCCATTAGGTTAATAAACCATCAATAGGTGGAGGCCATCCCATGAAGACGAGCTGAATGTTATTGTCACCAGTTTATTGATTAAAGTACACATTGGGAGCAAATAACAGTAAGAGGACATTCCTCTGATTTCCTACTAATGTCAGTAAAGTAAAAATGACACATGATGTCCTTGCAAAACGGAACACACAAGCTTAAAATAAAAAAGCTTTCATGTTTATTTTCCACACAAGCTAGAAAACGAAAAGCTTTCTTGTTTATCAGAAGAATTGTTGCCTTTCTCACGTTTTTCTTTTTAACACTGATAAATACTTTTTTTTTTCGGCAAAATGAAATCTAACAAAGTTTTTTTTTTTTTTTTGTGGGTGCGACGTGAGGCAGAGAAAAACCTCACCCTTCTGCTTAAGACCAACACACGTCTCCCCTACTCGATAGATCCTTCAAAAGTAGTCCTCCCCCCTTTTTCACATCAGTACATCAGGCCTCTGGGGTTTGACCTGTATTAAAGTGCAGACTGGGATGGGGGAAGGGGGAGCTTCTTGAAGGCCTAAGATGGACACCAGGGGCTTCAAATGAAATGTTCCCCTGGGTGAACACTAGCTTATGTAAAACACACTTGTCATTTATTGGAGTATATCATCAAAAAGTGGCTCAGTCATTTGTTACCGGATGCAAACGTAGTCGTCACTGGATGTCTGTCTCGTCAGAGCTGACTCTTGAAAAGCGCAAATCCGCAGATGACGGTTTTCCATATGGCGGTGGTTCACAAAATCGAGGACCACCATAACTCAAATGTGACCAAATGGACTATAACTCAGTTATAGACCTAAGGGTCAATTTAGAAAAGAACCCCCCTTTATTTAATGGAACCCGACGGTCCCTGGACCCCACTTTGAGAACCGCTGCTATACGGGAACCCAGCATCGCAAGACCTGATTCCCCAAGAAGGCTGAGGGAGTCGAATAATCAGATCATTATCGGAGCTGTAATTAAAATATCAAGTAAAAGAAAAAAAACACACCATTATCTTTAAACCGCACAGACTGTCGTTGCTGCTGGCAACTCTCCTTCAATTGCACACATACATTTTTTGACAAGGCATCAGTTTAGGCATTAAAACATCTTGGCACTGAGGGGGGGGGGGG